>JANAWD010000568.1:0-27156 GCA_027627245.1 Meripilus lineatus | reverse complement strand
CGCAGAAGGAGGCGGTGGAGGAGGAGGAGGCGGAGGGGGCCCTCCAGCTGCGGGTGTTGACACAACAGCAGCGTCTGCCTTGTACTGATCCACAGAAACACCCTGATACCAGAATTGAGTATCATGACGCAAGGAGGAAATAAGGGAACGCACTGAAGCATTCCATGATAGGCTAGTTGTATGGAACTCCATAATGTACTTGCGAAGTTCCTCTAGAAGTCCAAGCCAAGCCCTTACCCATTCGACGTGCTTCGGTTCCCTGAGGAGTAGGATTGAGGACCATGTTCGTCACAGGGGCGAATCTACTCACTTATCCTTGAATTCCTTGATGATTCTGTTCCCGTGATACTCAGCAGACTCCTTGATATCTTTCACGTAGGGGCCAGGTTTGGAGGGCTGGGTTCACAGGAAATACTTCAATGTTTTGGACAGCACGGGAGTGAAACATGTAACTCACCACTGCGACCCAACCAACAGCTGTCGCGCCCTCCGCAATAAATGTCATATGGTTCATCCATGCCCTATCCTTCCTATTTGCCTCCTTCGCTCGACTGATCGCTGCGATGTCATTCTGAAGGGGAACGAGGACTTTGGCCAACGCAGAGTCACTCTCAGGTTTCTTGCAAGCTGTGGCTTGCAAAATCAACGCGCGAAGGTCATTGAATTCAGTTTCCACAAGTGAAATCTGTACGGAATCAGCCCCCTGTCGTCATTGACCATTTCATACAATTCCACACCAACCTGTTCGACCACAGATGCTGCCGCGAAGGATTTGGTCAGATCAACAAAGGGCTTGAGCTTTCCTTCAATAACATTCTCGTCAAATGCTGCCACGCTTCGCGGAACCTCAACTTCAGCTACAACCGGGGGTGCTGGGGAAGGAGGCTCCACCGCCGAATGAGGAGGAGGCACTGGTCTGGGTTCCGAGGTCGCCGGAGTAACGACTTGATTCAATATTGGGTGACTTGGAGCTTGAGAAGTAGGACCGAGGGCCGCTAAGTCTTCAAGGCGAGAAGTAGCAGCTTCAAGCCTTCGTATCCATGAGTACGCTTGCGTATGCCTTTTGAGGTCATAACCGATGCACCTACCTCTTGATGATTGTAGCTAAAGAGTGAAGTCCTGACGACATATTACGATCTCAATACTCGGAATAAGCAATTTCAGTAGGGGTATAAACGATGTGGGCTATCGGAAGGAGGGCAACCGTAAGGAAGTGAGAGGTCGTTATAACTCGTAGTGTGATTCCAGGAGACGATGGAATAGGCGCTCGCATAAAGTATAGCTTTGATCGCAACTTTACCGCAGGCTGAATTGATGTAAGAAGTGGATATAAAGTAATCGATGTACAGTATTCGATTATCCAAAGTGGGGGTTGTACTATTTCAAGGAAGGGGGCGAAGCTCAAAAGTATATATCAGGCTCAATTTACTCTTCGTCGAGGTTATCATCTGCTGATGTTGAGCTCCCCTCCTTGGCTGCCCTCTCCTTCTCCTTCTTTTTAGCTTTCTTTCGACGACGGCGTTCTCTCTCAATCTGTTTTGCCTTCTGCATTTCCTGCTTCGATATGCCAGGGTTTTGAATTTGATCCAACTGACAGGTGAAAAATGTGCTCGAATCACACAGTTTACACGAATCCGCATCAACACACACCTTGTCCATGAGTATCCTACGAGCAAATCGACGGTTCAAAATCAGGGATCGAGTCTCTTGACAAGTCACACGGATACCGGTTGGTTTATGCAATAGCTGAACATTGTTCTCTGTCTTGTTGATCGACTGACCACCAGGACCGCTACCTGAGGCACATGAATTCACGATCAGGTGGGAGGGTAGTAAGTGGCTGCATGTCATACCACGAACAAAGGACTCCTCCAAGTCCTCTTCTCGCAACTCGGGGAGCTTTCGCTCTTTGTGAGCCTTTTTGAGTTGGGAGTAATAGCGAGGTGTATTAGAAGTCGAAGATGTACTAGGGTGTATCTCATTCTCATCTGGGCTACGTCATGAACATGAGCACCTTTGAAATATACTTGTATTAATGACAAAAATGTAACCCTTGAGAATGATACTCACGCGGACCTCTTTCGGGCACTGCGACTCGATGGCATTGGTTTGGGATTTTTGATGGACTCGTTGTCACCAAGCTCGGTATGCTCCGTGATTTTGAGATCTGGTTTGTTGTTAAGTTCCACGGTTTATTTTAAATGACTCTGAACATACGCCATCGCTCGTCCTCTGTCGAGTTTGTGGGCTCTGCCTTGACAGCCTGGACGACGTTCTTCCGCAGAACTTCCGCAATCTCCCGGGTAAGGGTGACCTTCTCCTGGTACGCATTGGGGTCGGTTATGGAGGCATTGGGCACGACTTCATTCCTGAGCTTCAGGCGGAATGCTACAGCACTGCCGGTCAGTATATTGCATTCCAATCCACTTGGACAATGACAACAGACCGTTCCGAGTGACCAAGTCACCAGCAAAGGTGATCGAGGTGGCCCGCAGGGCTTGGCGGTATGCTGCCTTTGCTGAAGCGTGTAATGCTGGAGAAATCGACATCCTCGTTCGACCGTAGATGCTTTTCGCGGTAGGTTGCTTGCGGGTGGTGAAGCTTTACGGTCGTGTCTCTGTAGCCTGAGGATGAGCCCGATCCTTTGACCTGGAAATGTGACAAAGTAGGCGCCAATGATTGGCTTTTCGGGCCGCGTCACACGCATCACGCTACCTTGTTACGATCACATGCCACGCGTTTCGATCATTTGCCAGATCCTTCTCGAGATCTGGCGTCAACGCGTTCCTGAAAAGGATACTGAAGTCATTCGCCACCACAGCAGCATCCCTCGAAGAAATATTCACTGCTTTACAACTACTCAACCAATGAGCATAATTATTTTTGGGACAGTATTTGATACCTTTTTGGCACTTGATGACCATATTTTATTACCGGAAACACTCCGCAAAGTGAAAGATAATCCCCCAAGAACCAAGGATGGCCTGTAACGACCCTTTGGACTTGCTCCGAGCATTTCTTTTGTATGTAAACAGTAGGACCCGACCCCCTGCCACAAATCATGAAGCAAATTCCCTAAGTATCAAGGAATAGAGGCAAGAACATGATGACTTCTAAGATCCTCAGCCACGGACTCACGTGACACGCGATTACAGTTTGTTGAACGGTCGACGCGCCTCGGAGTTTCAACACCTCTTTCTCCTGTTCCACCACCATCCCCCAACCAAAATCTCATCCAAACACACTTGTCCCCTCCCTTCAACAGATTTATCTAGTCTCTTCAGGAGTGCCCACAGGTGAATTTAGAGCACAATCTACACTATGTCCGCCACAAAGAAGTCTACCACAACCAAGGCCGCTGCGCCGAAGAAGACCACTCGTGCTCCTGCAGCTCACCCAAGCTGGATCGATATGATAAAGGTGCGAACGCCTTACTGACGTCTTAGACCTGCTATATCATCGTCTTCAACCACCAAGTCGGTGGATAACCTCTCATTCGGTTGTTCCTCGCAACGAGCCCAAAAGGGGTAGGGCGCAGGGTGTGGCCGCCTCCGCGCGCCACCTCCCTTGGTCACTTTCGCTCCCGCCGAGTCCCTCTCATCTACATGACTCCCTTCATTTTTAGCAATCTCCCTATTACTTCTAGCTACCATATACTGATATTTCATCCCAATGTTAGGAGTGCATTGCTGACCATCCTGACGAGGTCCGCCAAGGTGTCTCACGCCCCCAAATTAAGAAGTCAGTCTTGGGAAAGATAAAAATATGCCTCATTTCTAATGTCACATTTCTATAGGTATGTAGAAGACAAGTACAACCTTACACTGGGTCCTGCCCAATTTTCCCAGCTCAGTAAGGCCATTCTGAGCGGGCAGAAGAAGGACATCTTCTCTCTCCCGAAGGGTCAGCCATTTGTTATCAGATCTTAGCTTCAACGAATTCTCAGCGGTCTCCTTGTTTCAGGTCCCTCCGGGAAAGTGAAATTGTATAAGCAACCACGCACCGCCGACTCGTCTGCTAAGGAGGTTCGTATCCGTTGACATATCTTTCGCTGGGTAGCCAGTTCTGAAGAGGGGGTTAGAACAAGCCGGATTCTAAGACAGCAAAGCCTGCAGCATCCAAGCCCAAGCCAGCTAGCAAGCCCGTAGCCAAATCTGCCAAACCGGCGAAAAAGCCTGTCGTGAAGGAAAAGGCTCCTTCCAGCTCTAAAGCCGCTCCCAAAGCAGCGACCAAGAAGGCTGCTCCCGCTAAGTCCACAACAGCTACCACGGCTGCAAAGGCAAAGGCTGCACCAGCTAAGAAGGCTGAAAGCAAGAAAGCCCCTGCAAAGAAGGCCAGCGCCACCACAAAGAAAGCAACATCATCCAGTCGGCGGGATTCCGCTAAGAAGGTATACAGTCCCGAATCTTTTCTCACCCTGAGTTTCGCTGACCTTCGTTCATTTTTTCTTCTCGCGCGACAGGCGATCACAGGGACTACTGCTGCTGCCAAAGCCAAGAGTGCAGCGAAGGCAAAGGCTCCCGCCAAGAAAGCTGCCACAAAGGCTACCACGAAGACTGGTGCCGCCCCAAGGAGCGGAAGAGTAAGTCACCTTCAATATGTCGTCACTCAACCCATGGAATTGACGCGTTTGGGTGTTTTACAGGCAAAGAAAGCTTAATATGTCTCCCTAGAACATTACCGTGTCCTTTTATCTCCCCTTGTGACATATCTTCTTAGTCTTGTTTCCTGTTCTGCCCCAGTACGGATGTGCTGCTACTTATACCTTACGAATATCATGGCGTGTCGAGGTCTTTCCATATCAGTATCGTATGTACGATGTATACATATTTGTGTTTCCCTTCATTTCCAACTCTCACTTGTGCCGATTGTGTTAGGTTCGCAGCGGATGGACAGGCATGTCGGGGTGAGGATTCAACTTTGCTCGAGATGTTCCATATGACTTGCAGGAATCCGTTTGTTATGTATCGTAATTTATGCAAGAGATTCGGAAAAGATTCTCTTGCTGTACACATTGCATACGGTAGCTTGAAGATCAGGGATGCATCGGAGAAGTATGGGATTTGATTTGTGGTAATCGACGCGTCTGTGGCTGAACCTGTTACAGAAACGCGTCCCCTTGACTCATCACGTGCATATGTTTTAGCAAGTGACTCCGATTCTCCAACATACCCGATCTGGTCAACCATACTTCGTTTAATCTGAGGCAAAATTCCTGGGTCATGATCAAAGAGTTGCGAAAATGAGTGAAAGAAGAAGTGCAATCGAATTGAGAGTATCAAACAAAAAAGCATATGTATGGGACCTTGACGGTGTGTCTCCAGTCGATGAGCCTCATCCCTTATGAACTAACAGCTTGGCTAGATCTCTCCGTTTTACGGTCAGAACATCACATATGCGGGGTCCTCTCGGGAACCCTCCCCCATGTTTCGCAACAGAATGTATTCCTTGGTCTCCCTTTGATCCTTCTCCCCGAAGAAGTCGTTTTACTTGTTGAGAACAGTCCGTAGCAACAATTCTCTCTCACAAAATCTCTCACAATTCTTTCGACACAGAGATTGCGGTCCTTGTCGATGATCCAACAGCACACGTCACACCCTCCCACGACTCGCTCGTACAATGGAATACGGAAAGAATAGCATCGATCAGAACACAACTCACCGCAGCCGAAAATGAGGCCAATGACAAGAAAGAGAAGGCAATGTCCCGGTCAATGACAGCGGATGCGATGAAGAAAAGAAAGGAGAGGGAGGAGAAAAGGGCGGCTGCGGCGAGGCTGAAGGCTATGGCGGAGGGAGAGGTGGGCAACGAGGAAGCGACATTGTTCACACCCCCGACTGCGGATGAGTCCCCTGGACTTCCAAGTTCAAGTACGGACTCGGATGCGAAAGTTCTACAACAACAACATACTGTCACAGTTCAAGGTAGCTCGCCAGCATCCTTGGGATGGTATTCTTCAGAAGGATGCAGATATTCATCGATAACGGAAGCGAGAGAAGCTGGAATTTGGTCTTATCCTGATAACCTCCATGAACGAGCGAAATGTGGGGTCTTTCGTGATTTGTGGGACAAAGGAAACTTCATGGGTGGGGGGATCAGGTTCGGCGGTGACTTTCTTGTTTACCCTGGTGCGTCTTCATTTCTTCGATATGGACCAATAGAGGAGTATTCATCCCTCTTTTCAGGCGATCCGCTGCGCTACCACTCTCATTTCGTCGCAAGCGTCATCGACTCGCCGTTGTCGACAATACATCCTATGGAGGTCGTCGCGCATGGTAGATTGGGAACGGCGACCAAAAAATCACATTTATTATGTGGTTGGGATGATGAGAAACGAGAGGTATCGTATTACTCGATAGAGTGGGCAGGGTTCGGTTAGAATGTCATGCGGAGATGGGTAAGTCAAAGCATATGTAATGTAAAGTCTGAATGAATACAATCCCATAGACAATGTTATCATCATGAGATGCACGACCGTAGCAACACAAACAAGTTGATATACATAGAATCCCGATTAACCGATGGAGGGAGAAATGGTTGAAATTAGGTGTTATCAGTCAAGTTTCCGCCGACCCGTGCCGTGTCCACGACCAGATACACGTATTCTTGCCTTTGGAAGCGTGTTAGTTGCCCCAACGGCATGCAAGGTAATGGCTTCGCCTTCTTCGACACTTTCCACAGCTTCAACATTGCTGAACATGCGTTGATGTCTTGTACTGGGCGTGGGTCTGCCTCCCGCAAGCCTTGCGATGACATTGATGGACATTATGATACCGTCATTGAGAAATGTCACAGGGAGGAAGACAGGAAGGCGGATGGGGATGTAGGGGGATGGATGTCGTAGGATATCACCCCCCGCGGGATTATACGGATCGAGCGGCAATGGCCTCGCATACATCGCCATAATGATGAACTACACAAAAGGGATCCCATTTCCAAGATTGCAACGGGAAAGTCAGGGTGTCTTCATATGGCGGTGAAGATAGGACGTACAGATGGGAATACGAGGGCGAAGAGTGCAGCGTTGGCAAGACTGCTCCCCCACATACATAGTGCAGCTGAAGGTAGGCCTATCGGGTTGAGAATTATTCAGACCAGACCGACATCGGAACGAAGGTGAGCGATACATACCAAAAGCAAAGTAATAAGACCATCTCTCTTCCAAATGCCGCAGTCGTCGGGACAGAGAGTAACCTCTCGCGACCCAGATAAATCTTCATTCGGGGACAAACATTCAGATCCGACGACCACCAAACAGCAGCAGGGATTCTCACTCAAAACAGTAATACCTGAGTAAAGGTCGTGACACATTAGCAATCCAGCCTTATTTGAAGGAAGGGAAAGGCTGCAATACTCACGAATCAACCCAACATAGAAATACAAAGCCGGCCATTGGTCCCACAATGGGAATATAACGTAGGGCAAAAGATATCACCACGGATGTGAAAACCATGACGACACGATAAGCCGACGTCGCCAGAGAGTTAAGGATTCCAGTGTAGGTAGATGGTTGACTCCCTGAGGCTCGCGACCCATGTTGCAGGGTGAAGGTGCGCTTGGCAATGAGCGTACACCAAGAACTCTACAACGGAATAAGTGTCAACTTTCCCCTTGATCAGATTATCGTGAATCAACCCAAGGAGCATCATCATCATGGGGCACTGCGGTACCGGGAAGGATGTGACTCCGGTTGGGTTGTGGGATGCAAACAAATGGCACCGAGTACAGCATGAGAAAGCTCACATTCAAATAGAATGAGACTCCAACCACTGGTAGAACCAGCCAACATTCCTATGCAGCCATTTCTGTTGTTGATGTGCGAGTGGGGAGATGAGGAGGTCAAAGAAGTATATGGACGCGAGCGACAGGGTGTTCAGAAGTAACGATTTCGAGATATTCGAACGGACTTCCGGGTCACTGAGCCCAGTCTGTGTATGAGCAGGGTGACTAAAATGCGAGATATTTGGAAGAGGGATCCATACCTCGCCACTAATCTTACGACCACATCCCAACGGCAGGAATCCAGAAGACCTCGCCCGGCTGCCTTGAGCTGCAAGATACCCGTTTCCTGTAGTGATAGGAATGTAGGGTATGAGGCTCTTGAAGAGAAACTCTCAGCCTCCGGGTAAGCCATTCGAGAACGCGTTTGTGGTCCGGACATTGTGGGGAACAGCAAGCAGACAGCGTTTGGCCGCAACGTGGACGGCTCTCACCTTGTTCAACCCTCCCAGATCTCGATCTTCCGAAACGGACCCAAGGCGCCTATCTCAATGACAGAGTCAAGATCTGGATTCCGGGGGACTTCAATTGAGTTGAAAGAGGATCGAACATTCAGCACATCCTATAGAATGAGGATGCTCGAAAGGGGTCGTCAGGCGGCAAACACAAGAGAATACGGAAGAAATGAATATCGAATGGTAATCTTTATATCTCGTACTAACACACGTAGTACATCGTATTTCAAGTTCAAGTTGAAAGGGACCCTCGAGTCAAGTCATCAAATACGCTCATGTTGAGAGAGGAATGAAAAAAAATTCTAACTACTGAGTCAATGTATACTGGTTCCGCTTCTGTTGCATCTATCCAAGGCATTGGAACCTCTATTTTCTTCAACAGAACCGAAAAGTCGTGACTTGTGCGTTTCCGACGAGTAACCCTCCTCGAGAGTTGTGGGATGGTGAAGTTCTCCTACTTTGAATCCATTCACGAGGGCCTGGTAGCAAAACAATTGCGCAATGGTTTGAGATTGACTCCCCTCTCTCGAGACATATTTTCGCCTCACCTCTGAACCTTGACGCTGAGAATTGCCATTACGGAGGTTCAAGGGGGACTGCTGCTTATATCAACGAAATATGATGGCAGAGAGCAAGATTGCATACCAAGTGTGGTAAATGGTGAAGTTGGATTGGGTCTTGGGAATCGGACGGATCGGACGCCCGACTCTCTGGTTGCCAAACTATTCTCCTCGCATTGAGCCTAAGAGAAAACGTCATGAGAAGGTTCTCTGCGAGCGTATGCTGTTACAAGGACTTGCATTGAAAGAAATGAGTTTGAGTAGACTACGAGCAATGCCTTGTTATCAATGTGCCATCACCCCAAGGGAAATGTCGGATCATACGTTTATTATTCACAACGGAAAGACCAGCAAACGAGAGGTTCTTCTTCTCAAAAAGAAACTGGGGAGAAGAGGTCAGGAACAACCCACAACGATAGTACAGTTTCACGAACAAGAAGAATTACGGATATCGAACAGAGTCTACAGGAATTGTTAGCGGGACATTCGTCATAGGGCATTATTACTTACGCCGTGACTAAGCCTGTATGAATAGTGTACTTGATAATCTTCTCGACTATATCGTCCGTGCTGAAACAGAGCCAGTCAGATTGATCATAAGCTCGCAAGGGATATAAACCATACGCTTTGACTCCTGTTTTCTTCTTGTATAAGTATCCAACGAGAATGGACGCGATCACCATATCGGCAGCAGCTGAGCTCGCAAGGCCACATTGCAGGATGATCTTTTCCAAAGAGGAACGCAATCGTCAGAGGGGGCACACATAGAGGGGAAGAACTAGAACAAACACGGGGAGCCAAGTCTTCGCTGAGTTGCACCCACGATTCGAGAGCAAATCTATATTTCAATGGGAACTTAGATGGAACAAGTGAGACAAGTCTCGCGGAGGACTTACAGATATGCAGTGGTTGCTGAAGAATGTTTAGCTCATTGCCATCACATAGATTATCAAAGACATACCAATCCCGAAAACTTGGTCGCCATATTCAGTGGTCACACCCTGAAGGCAACAGAAGGTCTCTCACCAGCTCGACAAACTACGAGAAATAGCTGACAGGGCCGGGGTGAGGTCAATATCGAGTTAATGATGATCGATACAGAGACTAACGGGAACGCAAATGAGGAGAATCCTCCGACGGCATACTACAATATAAGCATCCCGTTATGATAAAATCTCCAAAGAGGGTCTGGCTGAGAACTCACAGACCCAGATGCGCCAGATGTAGTAACTTTAACCGTATTCAGAGTTCGTTTGGATACAGAACGAAGAAATGGAAATACGTCTGAACGATAGCAGTTACTATCACCTTCGAAGATGTTGAGCTCTCGAAATCACAGAGGAGGTGAATGAACGTACTCCTAAACCGACGCAAGTCTAATCCATCACAAATCTATGCTATCTTTCAGATCTGGGGCATAGAAAAGACACTTACTCTAACACTCCTAAACACAGATCTAGTCAATTAAACTGGACACCAGATACAATCGACGAGATTTACCACAAGAGAGAGAATGCTTCCAAGAGACAGCACGGATCCGGGAAGGTATATTGGTAAGTTGCGTGCAACGCCACAATGCTATGGATCGTCTCCAGAACGACCACTGCCAGGACAGTATGCTGTACCACCTTTGTATCCTGATTCCGGTGATACCAGTATACATACGCCTGCGTAAGATTTGCTCCGTACAGCCTGGATAGTAAGGATGTAAGAATACGACCACAACAAATCGCCAAATTAGATGACCGACAAGAACGCAACGAATATCTCGATGAGATAGGCACCTGAAATTTCTCGCAGAGTGAAAGGTACGTCCATCGTCGAAGAGGAGATGGAGAGAATAGGAAAGAGGGGCTTCCCAAATTGCACTGAAAGTTGAGATCCCTGGTTTGTTTTTTTAAATATAAATACTCCACTTCTGAAAACCCTGTAGGGTAGCGAAGAGATCGTGAGCCCTTGCCAATTACCAGCGGTAAGGGTCATTTACAGTCATTAAACGGGGAGACCCTGTGTATGTGGAATGCCATCACATTCCAGTCCTAAATCGGACGAATCCTCCTCAGCATATGAGGGCGGCCACGCTCAAGAAGTGATATGCATAGCCCTGAAAGATTTCGGAGGATAGCTTGTCCCTCGAAGTGCCATCCGTAGCATGGGACAGCGGGGAGCCCGGATCGAGGGGCTGTCTCCTACCGGTCTTCCATCCAGGACTTGTGATCACTTGAACCCTGACAGATGAGGCGGACCAGATAATCATCAGATGTCGAGACGACATTCGAGGAAAAGGTTCACAGTACCAGACCGGAAGGCATAAAAATTTTGTTGACGACTCCGCTGATAGCCTGCTCAACGTCAATGCTGCAGGTCAATCATACGATCCAGAACAACCATCGGATGTCAAGAAGACGGGGTCTTGATCTTGAGGTATTCCTCTATCTCGTAGAACCAAGGTTGCGAGCTAGGTGGATGATTTGGCGGATGGACAGGTGAATTGGCAGGTGAATGTGTAGTCAGATGGATGGAAGCAGAATGACGCAGAGACAAATTTCCCAACCCTCCTAAGGACGAGATTTTGAGTACGACAACTAGGAGATCCTACTTGTAGCCACATATCACGACCCTAGGCGTATCCTCTGATACTCCATACGCCACGGCCAGGGAATGCATCATGATATGATCCCCGCCTTCAACCAGGAAATCAGCGAATCGAGATGTCCTTCCATGTTTTTACAATTGTCTCTGGCAAATCCGGTATGAGATGTTGGTAACCACCCACCTAGTCCCTGGTTCGAGGTATTTCCAGGGGTCCACGACACAAAGGCGAGCCTTGCCCCATTGCCGTTCTAGGGATATATATGGGATATATGGCAAGATCAATAGTGGGATGTGCTTACAATTATAATTTTTAAATTGGTCCTCGAGCCTCAGTTTTCAATCTGGTGTTGGCCATACATCGCCCCGGCGTGTAGGACACCACGCTGAGCCATCTCAAGAATGAAGGAGAACCTGATGCGGGGGACGGATTCGTCTTCGCAGGCGGCTTGTGAAACGGGTCGACATTTATCATGGGAACTCATAGCATCCATGAGTTTCGTTGGAGATGTACATATACACCAACAAGTCCCCTTTTCATTTCCGCCTCGACCACTAACTACCTCGGGAGATGAACTCAGTGTAATCCCTGCTACGGCGTTAGATTCAAATGATGAAAACGATGGTGATGAAAGTTAAAAGTCTTACTATCTCACTACACGGGCCCATCGAGATATTCGCATGTTCGCCCCAAGATCTCGGACTTGCCGTGCACAATGTACCAAGCCCAAATCCTATCTCGAACAGAACCGGAAGTCTATGTTGTGTGGGACATCGATTTGACAAAGTTAGAACCTTTGAGCCCTACTTGATGCTGGATTTCTGCGTAGCCAACTCAGAGCAACGGGCCTGCTCGCAAAATTACACCAACAGAACCCTCTCACGTGATAGCCCCTTTCGACGCGTCGCGTCGCGTCCTGGTAGACGCTCGACAACAAGCCTCACGAGGGTGGTTCCAATGCCGACAAATTCATGAACCAACATGATGATACTATTGCGGTATACGATGCAAAATAATGAGATGTATGCAAGACATGCTATTAGCAATCACAACTACTATGATGATGAGAGTAACAAATTAGACGACCAATGATGCACAAAAGGAATCTACCTGCTGATGTAGTATAACTATCGGAGGGTGAGTGATACTAGAATCCGGTATCGTATGCAATGGTAACCGTCACCACGCATGAACACATCTCCCAACAACGCATCGGATCTCCCGTGTGATTTCTCCAACCCCAACCCACGTACAATGAGGCATTATTCAAAATGCATCCAATGACCTTTCACTCCCAATCTACATTTCTCGCAATCGGCTCTCGGACCCATGGTAAACTTTTGTTTTCTGGTAGTAGAAGTGGTACGTGAGGGAAGGCGAGGAGAATGCATGCTGATGTCTTGCGGTTCTTCTGAAGGTTCTGAAGGAAGAGCCAGAGGGGTCGAAGGGTGGCTATCGTAAGGGGTGCTTGGCTGGAACGTGGGCGATAATATATCGAATTGAGTCCGTCGGAGGCTATGCGCAAGGGCAGTCGTATGGTCGAGATGTGCAGAAGACGACAGGTGCGAAGGCATCTCCATCTGAGCTGGTGAGTTCGGCGGTACGTGGGGCGGAGGACTGGGCATGGGCTCATCACTGTCCATTAACTGGTCATTCCACCCACGGAACCCAGGTAGAATTTCGAGTATGCGAGAAGGTTGCAGTTTTCATTAGAACCATCAGGAACTGGCTGACGAATCCTCACCATGTCACCATCCACTCGAGGACTTGCCGGGTAATTCGCATGAGGTTCGGGATCCTCCAATATCGGTGTGAACGCTCTCTGCTCAGGGACTGGACTGTTCCCGATCGCCTACAATCTTCAAGCCACGAGTCTGTTGGATCACCCAATCCTCGGAGCTCTGCCGAGTTCGCGCATGTGCAGGAGGCACACCAGCACCAGTCAACTGAGATAGAGGTATTGAAACAGAATTGTTCACGCCGAACGATAGTCGTTTCTGATGGCCACACGAAAGGGGGTGGTCAGACACACTTCGTATCGATGAGAGAAAAGGCAAGGCATAGCTACCGATGGCCGTTCTAGATGCGAAGGAGAAGGTGGTCGAACGTGGTCTCTTCTGTGTCGAGTGATCCATTCCGGGGCGTACGAAAAGCAGCTTGTTGCATGTCGACTTCCATGGTTTTGCGATAGATAGACTTGGAGGTGGTGGTAGTGGTACAAGATCAAGAGACTCACGACAGCAGTTATATGTGGCAGTGGTCCGGCCCAACCTTACAATTAGAAAACCATTGCTCGGAGATTCTCACCCAGAGGTGAAGGCGAAAGCCTGGTCTTCCCCCCTGCGCGGCTATTCTCTGACTGTGGCCTCCATTTCTTCTCCATCAAAACGTGACATTGAGCCAGTAGGCGCACTTCCATTTCGAGCAAATCCATCGCCAATTTGGTTATCACGACGACAACGGGAATTGGAGGAACAAAAGGGCTCAAGGCCACAATCAAGTATTCAGATCCAAGCACGTCTACTGACATAATCTACACAACTCGTCTTTTTGAATTCTAATCATATGGGAGGCGAGTTAGGTATTGATGAGTGGGGAGGGACAATAGAAAGAAGCAAACAAGCAAGAGTCGAGAAGCGCAACAAGAGAGGAGGTAATTGAAGAAATTGAAAAATCAAGCAATGCAAATCAATTTGGGCTATTGTCGTATGCGGTCATCAAGGCAACAAGGGACCTTTCAATCCCTTTATCCCTGGACGTTTAATCCACCACGAGGCAAGCGGGGTTCGTCATCGGTGTACGGCTCGCCCGTCTCAGCCCTCAACAAGTCATTAATCCAAGCACCGTGGGGTTGAAGCTTAACTCCCCGTGAGGCATACATCACAGCAAGGTACATCCAAGCCGCGGCGTTACCAACAGTGCCAACTTCGTCACTGACGTGGGTCTTGGCGTACTCGCTCATGGTGTCGTAGAGGTCATCGTCGGTGAACAAGTCGAACATGTGTTTCGCCACCTTGTCATTATCACCGACCTCGCAGAGGAAACCGCTCTTGCCATCAACGATTTGGAGAGGGATACCACCAGTGCGGCAAGCGATGACGGGCTTTCCGGCGTGAAGAGCTTCAGAGACCTTGACCTCGAAACCTTCACGGGTGGAGAGTTGGAGTGCGAACTTGGAGTTGGCCATGAGGGCGTTAAGAACTATAGATTGGATGAGTCAGTTTCACATCACCATCTTGAGACGACATGATAGGATGCCGAAACACGTACGCTGATCACTAGGGGGGCACCTCATGACAACCATATCCTTAGCGTATTGGGCGTACTTCTCGTGAATCAAATTTATAACCTGATCGTAGATGATGCTGGCATCTGGATCATCAACTGCACCGTGACCGCAAACGAGGAGTTGAGGGGGTTCCTCGGTCTTTTCTCGACCCTCATACAACTTGCGGAATCGGGCGTAAGAGTCAATGACATTGGGGATACCCTTGGAAGGATCGAATCGTGCGATTTGGACGATGTACTCCCGTGCTGGCCAACCGAGCTCATTCATCTTCTCCTTGATGCATAAGTTTCTGAATTCGCCCATGTAGAATTGGGAGTCCCAATGGTCCAAATCCTTGTTCAGACCATCGAGCCTGGAGGACGTAAACATGATCAGATAACCAATCCGATTGGTTTTTGGGGTATACACACCAGTCAGTAGCAGCACCGAGAAGAGCCAACTTCTCAGGAGGGACGTCGCTAGGTACGAACTTGTTGACCGGGTGGCTGATGAACAAGTCCGCATGTTGGATGTTGTTCCAAAGGTATTTCCAAACTTCTTCCTGGGGTGAGCCCGCAACGTGTACCAAATCGCTACGAATCTCAATGTGCGAACGGTAGATGATAGGCACATCAGGTCGTATCTTCTTGATCAGTGGAATGAGACCGGGCATCTGCGGGTCATCTGAATGCATCGAAGCAAAAAAGGGGTTTGTAAGTTTCGAGCTAAACCAGAAGGGAAGTGTAAAAGAACTTCACCAATGAACACGACGTCGACGCCACCCGGTGCGAGTGGTCCGCCCTCTCCAGTCCAGCGCAGACCATTCTTGAGGATCCACGAGTCAAAGTTGTCCTTTGCCTCTTGGGTGAGTCGCAAATTGGGGTCGGCAACACCCTGGAGGATGTTGTGGTTGTTCTTGGTGGTCCTGAACACCGAGGGAGACGGGTTCGGCACATACCTGATTACAAGTCGAGAAAATTCAATACAGAGTTCAAGCCAGGCCTAGTGCCAATACTAGGTGAAAGTTTGTACTCACCAAGCGCAGTCGACATCCAACGCTGTGAAGAACCGAATGAGCGCGTGACGCATCTGTCATCGAACAAGTCTCAGGTTCTGGTCTCGACGCCAAGGCAATATATTGAGAAGTACTCACAAGAGCGACACCTCCTGTGAACGAGAAAGCCAAAAACAAGTCGCGATTAATCTCCGCTCATCGTATTCCGGTTACCCGGAGAAAATAACAATGGGGACTAGTACCCCGCACTCACCTCCTTGTGGGGTGGACGAGAAGAAACCAATTTTAATCTTCTTCTCACGGAGTTCGTCCGCCAGCTTGATGACCGCGTTCCAAGTGCCTTGACCCACGGTATTCTTGAACTCGTCCAAGTCGTCCAAAAGATGAATCTTTCCTCCAGCGTCAACAGCGACTTGGTTGCGAGAACCAATGCTCAGACGAGGGTTGTTTCCTGGGCCGTAGTACATGATGCACTTTCGGGCGGCAGAATCAGCCTGCTCGTCTACTGTTCGTGGAATTGGAAGACGACCTCCAACGCCTGTAGTCAGCTTGGAGCTGTCCTGGAGCTGAGCGGGGTCATAGTAGACAGTGGGGGTTTCTGCTCCCGAAGGGACGTATGAGCCAGTTGTGGAGGAGATTCGGTGTTTGATGTTGGGACGAGCGATGGAGTCGGTGTGGAATGGCTTGATGTTAAAGACAATGGGAACGATGTCCGACTTGAGCCACAAGCGTGTGCACAGATTAGGGGCCTTGATGGGAGATCAAATACAGGGATCAGTCACGATCGTGGAGTATATCAAGAAGCAAAAGAGCGTACCTCTCTGAGAAGGCTGAGCGTGACGCCAGCTCCGAGGAACTTACAGAGATGCTCTGTGGAGAAGGCGAGGAGGGTTTGGAGAACATGAGCCTCGATGGCGGCACTTTGTGCCTCTGGGTCGTTGGGGTTGTAAGGAATGACCGTAGATGCGAAGTCTGTATTGTAGACGGAATCGTGAATGGAGATTGCAATCTCGAAACCAGTCTTATTGTTGACTACAGCACCGGCGATACCTGCCCACATTGGCTGGTCATCGGGGATAATAAAGATCAGAAGAGATTAGATGGTAGATTATAGAGCGGGCTTACGGTGAGACTGGCATAACCTTGGACCTGGGGTCTCTTAGCAGAGACTACGCTGGAGAGCCTGCGACGAACAGCATCGGAAGGCTTGGAGGTGAACTGATGAGGAGGGGCCATTGTATGTAACGACGAGTGGAGAGGAGGGATAGGCAAGACGAGGGGACAAGCTGGGGTTTTATAGAGGATTGGAAGGTGATATAATATTCGGCGAGTCCCTAGAGTGGGAACAAGTCTGCAGAAGGGAGCGTGTCAGTCTGGAGAAGCGTGGTAGAAGTTGGTAAAGGAGAAACTAGAACAAGAACCAGGCTGCAGGCACGAGTTGTGATCAACTTCAGGTAAGTTGGTCCCAACGACGACACAGCCGTCCTGCAACGCTCGATTCGACAGCTGGAATCGACCTGGGGCCTTTTCTTGTCGTTGTGCAATTGCCCAGAGTCTGGATGGAGCCGTCTTGCTTAGGCTCCTGTGCTTAGCTTAGGCTGCCGGGCTCCACCCAAAACGAACGAAGGCTCCGACATCCACCACCGACGTAAGATCGCCCCACCCCTCTCTGTCGTATTAATGGCCCTATCGCGGGCACACAACGAGCGCATGGTCCACTTGTGCTCCTGTGGGTGTATAGCAGCCTGCAAATGCGAGAGTGAGAAGGGCCTACCTTGCCCTGAACATCCTCTGCGACTCCCAAAGGAGACGCTATAGAGCAGTCACACCCGTGTCACGGCAGACCGTACCGGGCGTACCTCCAAACTCTGAAATGAAATCTCATCAAAAACATCAGCTTCCCCTACAAATAGCCCGTCTCCCACACCGGCCAACAACAAACGTGTGGTCCAACTTGGAAACATAGGAAATCTCTCCCCGTTCTAGAGTCACCCTCATACGCAGTTTTCCATAACCAACGCAGAACAACCGCACATCGCAAAGGAACGTGTTTTCATCACCCGCTTCCAAAATCCCAAATAGCTTCGACCAGAACTTACTACCCTCAGGGCCAGGACAGCAACGTCAAACCAGACCGTTCGCTTCATCCGTCTGATTGCGGTAAAGAAGCACCGTACTTGCAACGAATCATCCTCGGAAAAGACATCCATTCGCTAGTTGGAAACGTGTCTTTTCAGGCTAATATCCCGCATGCCATGGGCCGAACTTGCGGGCTCTTGTGAATTGTGAAGATTGACCGCGCAAGATATACGTTCACCGAGGTCATGAGATGCTATTTGACCTCGTCATCATCCGCCGAACTTGAACAAATAGGCACCAATGCGGCAACGTGCATTTTGTACGACCATTCGTGTGCAAATTTCAACGCTTTCCCCAAAGAACAGGCAACAGAGTGGACCTCTCTCTTTTCCGCCTCGCCCTTACGGTTTTAGACAGTGGTGGGAGATTTTAGCCCACGGGTTCTCATCTGACCTGCTAATTCATTGGACTCATGAACGCCAACGCCCAGGGTTCGGGTGGTGTCAGAATGCGCGTTTCAATCCCGTCAACTCGGAAGATTGTCAGGAAACATATGCATGACAGAGCGACCAGAATGCCCAGCTCGGCCTGTTCTAAATATGACTCGAGCTGTACTCTCTCATGCTCAAAGATCCAACCTCTCGTCTGTTGCGACCTACAGCTTCACATAAGGGGGACGACAGAGGGAATGGGCCCTCCTCATACAGCAGGAGGAGGCAATAGATCGGTTGGTTATTCGAGGTAAGTATGTGACGTCATGTCACCGACATCCGTCACGCTGTGAATGCGTCACAGCCTGTGAGACTCAGACGCGGCTTTGTACTTGACCACCACCACGACCTCAAGGACCCCTCCATCCCGACATTGACGGCGAGACTTGCAGAGGGCATCCTCGACTTCTCCAACGAGGAGACGCAAGTTTAGTGCTTTGTCCGGGTCCAAGTGTTGCCTGGATTGGTCACGGTCTTTCTTATCTCTTCTCCCCGCTAACCCACTCCGGAGCAACCCCGGTATTGGGACTTTACCCCAGGAATCTCGTCACGAGAAAACAGCTATCTCTCCAGCTACACGTCTTGAATGAGCGAGAGATGTGTGGATTGTGGTGAGGCAACGCTCTGGGAGCAAGAACTGGGCTCCGCCATATGCACAGTCTGCGGAACTCTCTCTAACCCCTCTCAGAACATCCTCGCTTCTCATCTAGAAAATCCTGATACTTCTGGGTATGATACAACTCTGTATTGGAGTCATTTTCATAACGATATAATGAGAAGCCGAAATGGTTGGACACCGGCTGGCTTCGAAAAAGAGGCGAGAGAGAGGAAGAATACGGTGGGTCTTGTCCACCATTGACCCTCTCGTAAACATTCTCTAAGCCCTTCTCTCTTCTCTAAAGATATCAATGCATACATTCATCTCTTCTGTGCTATTGAAACTCGCAAGCCCTGGCCTGATTCCCCGGGCACAGACCTTGTTCGACGAGGTAAAGAAACGGAGTCGATTCCGATGGGGCCGCAAAGCGAAGCTCGTTGCAGGTGCCAGTACGGCGGTAGCGCTGCGCGAGGCACGCAAACACGATTCTATCCGGGACATCGCTGTAAGTCCGACCAATTCTTCTATGTTCTGGGTTCCTGAACTCAACACCGGCCTGCATGTGTAGTTTCTCCTTGAAGTAACCCCGCTCGCGGTCTCACGCTCTTTTACTTCCATTGTTCGGATCCTTCAATTGCAGTTGTCCCTGGCAGATCCCAGTCAACACCTGCCCACTCTTCAAACCCATTTTCACACAATACTATCAGAAAATCCCGGATCATCGTCTCTACCTCCAAAACTCATTCGCGCATTATCCCCACTGGTACCTAAATTCCCTGGCATCCTCCATACATCGACCATGTTGTCCACCCTCGTCACGCGCCTCGAGACTTTGACCAACCTCCCCACGCCGCCGACAGCTTGTGCAATTTTGATATTGGCCATTGAAGGCGAGCTGAGTACTTCCCTTCCTAACATGGCTGCAATGGCTCAGTGTCTAGGCTCTCGCATGGGTGTGAGTTCGAAAGTGATTATGCAGAGATATAAGATCATATATGACGCTATCGAGGGATGGATTCGGGAGGTGCCGTGGCTTGAGGCCCACGAGCGACGAGGCGGTACCAAGGGGAGGTCAAAAATTGCCAAACGTGTCGTGGTTGCTCGAGGCCTGAAGGATGTGGTCCAATTTCAAGATGAAATATGGCAAAAGAGGTTGGCGGGTCTTGGGAAGCCGGAATTAAAGCTTGATGCAGATGATGACGTTGAGACAATAGACACAGAAGATGGAGACTCGGCTCCTGAAGTTGGTGGTGCGTTAGAATTATCCGCTCAACATGATTCTAGAGAAGAGGTTGCCACCCTCCATCCCTCTCAGACTTCAAGACAATACCGATCAGCGCACCATCGGTCAGTGTTGAAAGCTTCACAGTTTCTGTTGAGGCCGTTGTCGTCCCCTACACCGACCTCAGGTTCGCGAAGTCCCACACCCCTCGACGAGGACGACTTACTCTTTCTTTTGGCATGGGATGTATCCGCCCTCGCCCATGTATTCGTTCGTCCTCCTACCCGCCTTCAGAAACTCGTAGTGTCGAGACAAGGCGGAGAAGAAGCTATCGCAGATGAGGAGCTGTTTACAGATGGAGAGATGGAAGGCTATCTCCGGACCGATGACGAAATCGCGGCCATGGAAACTCTGTTCAACTCTTCGGATTCTCTCTTCAACCCTGTTGTTCACAGGGATGATTCAAGCAATCCAAGTAAGAAACGGAAGCAGCCATCGGACTCGGAAGATGACGAGTTGTTCGGTTTCTCTGCAAAGAAAACAAGGAGGATCGACCTAGATGCTTTGGCTAGGTTGCTCGGCCCTTTGAACAACCTATGCGACAAAGACGACGAGGGCGCTACTTTGGAACAACTTGTTTCAGTAGATCCGAGTCCTTCAGGTTCACTCTATGCAAGTGAAACTGATTCCGTCTCCCGAGAGGGTGACAACGACGGCAGTACGGATGGTGATGCAGAATTTGGTTATAGTGGTGTTGGAGAGGACGACGGAGAAGTAATTGAGGAGTGGAGGCCTCTTTCACCCGGAGGTGTTACGTTTGATGAAGACCGATACGAGCTCTGATCCGGTCTATGGCAATCAATGTACAACGGATGTAATCCACGCTTCGCCCTCGAGCGGTCCTTTTTGCTCTCGTTATTGCATTCGGTGCACATGGGAACCTTGATAGACTCGATCCAGTACACTTGACTCCGGTGTGTTCGCAACCATGTAGCACTGGTTGTTTCCTGACGCACTCGTACCATTAACTCTGCTTGCAGTCCATGCATATACACTTTGGATACTTATCCTCTCTCCCCGTTGCCCGCCATGCTCGAGCTCACATCAACATCGCCATCAACATCGACGGCGCTTTTATATATCGTTGGCGCTCATGGCATTTTTCCGGAACCGCGAGCGAGGGTTTTCGAGAGGATCAACTTCTTTGGCCTCTTCTCTTCCCGTCAACCCCACTAAAAGTCACTAGAATCATCCCTTTCCTGACAACCAAGTGGAGTAGACGTCCGCGAATCCTGTACGGCTGTCGTCAGAATGCAAAGTTCGGCTTGTGCGAGACACACTTCAAAGATGTTTTCAAGTCGCCCGAGTTCTCTCTGAAGTCCCTTTGACTCTTGCATTCCCCCCTCGCGTTCTGTGCAGAGTGACAAAACATGTTTCTCCGCCTAGCTTTTTCTGTGTCGCTCTTGTTATCTGCGGGGTTGAATACAGCGGGTGCAGAGTCGCAAACAGTAAGGACACTGGGTGATTAGGTGTCTGATTGCAGTTGCTCATTGGTTGTTCAGGTCAATGTCGCTCCTGGAAACAACGGAACCGAGCCGCTGTTCGTCCCAGCACACTTCGATGCATCAAATGGGACATCCGTGCTCATCTACTTCCCAAAGTCGGTCAACTTCTCGTATATCTGCCTGGTGACCCGGGATTAACGTGCTCTTTTAGTGTTGGCCCTTATCACTCGTTCACCCAATCTTCGTTTGATAAGCCTTGTACTCCGCTTCAAGATTCCGAAAATGTGACGATCGGGTTCGACTCTGGATTGACTTCTGCAACCGAGTGGGAGCTTACAATCACCAATGCGACAATACGTGAGTTCTTCAATTGGGTTGATCGTCGTGTGGAGTGGCTCTGACCCCGAATGGCGCAGCGATATATTTCTTTAGCAAGGGCCCTAATCAATGTGGACAGGGAATGGTCGGGTGCGTGCACATGTCATAGTTTATCCCACGTCTCTCAACTTCTGAGTAGGGCAATTAATGCACCCCAAAATGGAACGGGTTCGTATGACGAGTTCTATGCAGCCGCTGTGAAGCTTAATGGTACAGCAATCACTGTGAGCATTATATGACTATTCGAGGAGATTGCGCGGCTGATATGTGTTCTTTTATGTTCAGGTGCCAGACACCACTCCAATATTGACCGGGGTTGGTGCCGCTGCAACCGGTCCACCTCGAGGTTCGTCAGGGCCTGCAGACACAAAGACACCGAATCATGCAATGGGTACCCTGAGGATTTCACGAGGGGGTATTGGAATGATATTATTCGCTATAATTTGCTTGCTGCTTTTGTAATTTCACCTTCGCCATCTGTAAGTCTTGATGTAAGCTGGGAATGGAATTTCCTGTTTGTAACTCTTCCCATCTCTTCCCCGAGCGGAAATAGAAGGACATCCATCATCTCTGTGAGAGCACATTGTCCCTTCCCCAAAACTGACACGTACGATATCCCAGGGCTGGGTGAGCGTAGCGACCTACAGTTTTCGTAAATGACATGCCAAGGACGTACAGCTGACCTCATAACCCTCTATGACTCAGGGTGGAAGGCTTCATGCCATTGGAAGGGTATGTGACATCTTTCTAGATGCCCTCAATATCGGCGCAGATCACACTCGTGGGGCCTACGGAATTCTAATACGAGGATTGGGCAAGAGTCTCTGGGGATTC
Organism: Meripilus lineatus; assembly: GCA_027627245.1. Taxonomy (NCBI): domain Eukaryota; kingdom Fungi; phylum Basidiomycota; class Agaricomycetes; order Polyporales; family Meripilaceae; genus Meripilus; species Meripilus lineatus. The sequence goes on along the minus strand of JANAWD010000568.1, from coordinate 4,379 downwards.
CTTCGGAACGATGTGGCGAATAACGCGAAAGGGATGTCGACCATCTTGGCTTACTATACCGCTCTTTTTTGCAAACTCGCTTCCAGGTTCGAATGGTCAATCTCAAAATGCCTACATGACGATCGTGAGGTCTAGAATCACAACCTGGCGAAGCACAGAAGCTCTGAAATAACTTACAATGGAAACGCAGTTCCCAGGTTGTCGTAGTGTAGTTCTGGATAATGTTCGCTGATGGTCTTTATGAGATTATCGTAGACGATCTGTATGATTTGTACCCTTGTCAGGAGCGGCCAAAGCCAAGTTGAGCTTGCCCCTACCTCATAACCCTTCACATTAAGGTGGAGTCCATCTTCGAGAAACTCACTGAGGTTCTCTTCGACGTGTCCAGAAGCATCCCAAAGAAGGGTCCACATATCCACGACTGGAACCTGCTCTTTCCGACCTACGTCCTTCACTGCCTCGGCATATTGCCTTGTGACCTCAAATTCACGATCGAGAAGCTTGGGCGGATCCCTCGTAGCCAGATCGGCTGCTCTTTGATGCGTATTCACCGGGGGAGGGGTGATCAGGATAATGCGGGTGACAGGGGAATAGTGGGGAGACGACGGTGAGGTGACTTTGCGCACAAGAGTTGTTACGTTGGTGATGAATGTCGGCAAGGGGACATGCTGTATAGAAGGGGGGATACACGAATCGTTTGCGCCATACCAAATTGTTAGCAGGCGGACCTTGGGGACGTGTTGTTGCTCGTGCTGCTTTGCGAAAAACTGGGAGCAAATTCGCTTCGTGAGGACTTCCTTTTCAAAGATCGGTCTACAGAGTGCACACCTGTTCGAAAGCTGGAATCGCCCAGGTAGTATTGTACCCACTGAGTCCTCGGTTGAGAACATCCAGTTTCCGATTGTAAACATCTGAAAGATGTGAGACTACGTGAGGTGGAGAAGTCGTTCGATCTCACACACCAGAGAGTTTCTGTGCAAAGCCATTGGGAATAAACCCTCGCTGCGTTATCGAATCTCCAACTAGCATGATCACGTCTTGGATATAGGCAGCCATTGTCTGGAATTCAAGGGCGGATTACTCTGATGTAAACTGAGCACAGGAGATCTTGTGTTGGTCTCAACACCGACGACGTTTAGTATGGCAGAAATGAGCTCCAAATACCAAGGCGTTGAAGATATGGTGCATTGACAACCTCGTTCCCCGATCGAAATCAAATCGGGCATTTTCCCCACCCCGCTCTCAGATAAAACTCATATTCTGGAAATACCGCTTACGCCGACGGGCCAAAATATTTGCGATACCGTCACAGTCTCATTTCATGGCAAGGTAAAGAGCCTGTAAGATTATCATAACAGATGAACGCACGCCGCACAAGTCTAATTTGTCGAGTAACATGGCTATGAGACACTTTCATGTGGATTGAGAGGCTAACAAATTATCATTGCAACGGATTTGAAGAATACGATGTCCAGTCGTCGACGAGAAGTATGGAAACTTCTGTTCAAGAAAATAGATAAACACAATTTTTTGTTTGGAACCTCCCAAAAGTTAGACTCCTTGACAAGGACAAGTGGGAAAAAGTATGAGGGAAAGGAAAACAAAATAGACCGTCCCTATCCATCGAAACCGTGGGGAATATAGAAGTTTGGGGGGGAATAGTTTGGAGTGAACAATGGCAGCAGAACTTGAATGGATGTCCGACAGAAAGAGAAAATGAAAATGAAGATTGAAGGGGGAAATGGATTGAATTGAGAGTTCTGAAAACAAGTATGCAAGATGATGGTAAATCACAATGTAATGAATTGAGAAAAGATTATACAGAAAGATAGCAAGAAACCGCCAAAGACCAGTGCGAGGATGTGAAGCTGAGAAGAACAAGAACAGAAGAAAAAGAACAGAGACCAGAGGACAGTGCACATGGAAGAAAAAGATCGAGATGATAACCTAGAGTCGAATGATAGCAATGGATCCCATCAATTCGGCAAACAAGTCAAAGAAGTTGACAAGGCAAGGGGACGAGGAACAAGGGGGACAAGACAGACGAGGATTAGATATGAGAGAGAAAAAAATGGAGACGAGATGTACGTCGGCCGTATGACCGTCCGCATGAGTTGAATAGATATTGAAACAGATTGTTGAGATGCGAATGATACACGTCCGGTGAACACCACCAGCTGCCTTAGAGACACCCTGGTGGTCCGGCTTGCGATGCATTGTATACTTCTTGTACTTGAGATAAGAAAATGATAGATAGATAGGAACCAGGGAGGTCCGTGGTGTGCTTGATGTGCATGAATCGATAATGTCCGAGTTTGAGGTGGTTCGATAATCTTGATAACGTGTGGACGAAGCTATGAGGTCTGTGTGGTACCGTAACGTCCGTCCTGGGATTGTAGTGACGAGAGAGGAGCCGAGATGAAGATGGCGTGTGGCGAGTGGTCGTAGTGGGCGAGTCCGTCGAGATTCGTTTGTATTTTGCGAAATCCATGGATCGTGAGCGTGATTTGAAGAAATTGTCCGATATTCTAAAATTGCACCAAGAGTTCTAGAGAGTGATTGTGTGAAAGGGTGTTGTGGTCGAAAAAGGAAAAATGAGTTGGTGATATGCGAAAGGTGCTGAATCGTAATCGGAGGCCGTGAAGCTCATTCAAATACCGAGAAACGTCCGTGAAGGTCCAAAGGTCTCCGCTCTGGAAAGTGCGCGGCCCATCCGCTTGCTCTTCAAGCCAGCGCCCTTGTTTGGAGGAGGGCAGGGACTGTCACCGATGTCCGTTTCTTCGTCGTCGCTCTGTTGGGTGCTGCTGTAGTCTTCCTGCAATGTCCCCAAAATCCCGTTTCGGCGGGTACGAGCTGCATTGCCTGCGGCGAACAAGGTACTAGATCCAGCGCCAGACGACGTATTCCGCTTGGGCTGAAGTTCCGAGGTCATGCCACCCTTACCCTCGCCGTATGCGTAGGATCTCGTGCGGCTGAACTTGGCTTTTCGCCGGAACTGGTCCATGTCCCCTCGGCGAGAGTCAGCATGGTCAGGATCGTTCATTGGAACATAGCCACATGGTTCGCATCGTTCGCTCGCATCCCTGAAGTATTGATTATAACCACCTTCAAGGACATAAACTTCGGGATAGTGAATCTTGGGGTAGACTTGTGAGTTGTTTGATCGGTCCTTTGCACGGAGGTGCTTCGCACTGAGAGCGAGATTATGAATGAGAGTTGGACAAAATAGAAAAAAAGAATACTCACAAAGTCGGAGCTCTCTGAATACTAAACTCGCAATGAAAGACGATGATGGTCTTCATAGTCAGATCACCACTGGTCGAAGGCTCGGGTTTGTCGACGCGAGTACCAAGGAAGAAGTTCTCGACCTCGGTCTGGTCCCTCAGGTTCATAGCACCAGGAATGTGGCCACCGTTATATTCGTAGTCGAACCGACAATCGATAACATGGAAATTTTGAATCTGTGAGTTGTAGGCACCGTCAAGTAGGTCATTCATCTGGATGTCCCGGAGAAAAGTATATCAGCACTCCTTCTGAGGAATCAAGGTTGTATATGCGCACCGTCTTGCTGTTGATACGCATCAGGCCGTCTTCCTTTACGCGATGACACGGGAGAATCTTTCCGTGAGACTCGTTGTCCCCGAAACCACCAAGGCCACCACCGTTCAAGTACTTAGAGCGGGGCGTATCCCTCTCCATAACACGATCCATTCTTACCTCGGAACGCCTCAGTCCTCGCCTGACGACATCCCTGTCTCGTTGAACGAGAGCAGTAGCTCCAGCCGTAGGTCTGAAGTCATCTGTCCCATCACATCGACGGATGGTCTTGACCTGTTGACGTTTCGCATACGCCTGAGCGGGTGAGCTCATATCAGGTCCTTCAATGTCGAAGGAGCCATCTTCAGATGACATTGACTGCTCCAACAAGTTGGGAGGCAACATCGCTGAGAATGCGCGTCGGGCAGGGGGGAGTTCGTGGTGGGTGGGGTACCGAGAGAGACCACTCTCGTTTGAAGCATCAGAAGGATAGCTAGGTGAAACGGAGCTATCTCCAGGTGGGACCATCGCACTCTGAATAGGTCGTCGCGGACGTTTGTTGTTTGGATTCAATGAGATGGGGGCTCCAAGGCCAGGGAGGATAGGCTTCTTGAAAGTATGTTGTACAGGGCCACTGGAGATTCGCTCCAATTTATTAACAGAAGGCGAAGACATCGGAGGTGGAGATGACGAGAAAGAGTCGTCGAAAGAAGGAAGACCTCGTTGACCCTCAGAATCTGGGGAATCTGAACGCCTCTTCTTCGGCCACGGTTGGATTGGGCTCTCATCCGCCGGGAAACCACTGACGCTCTCTTCATAGCGGGCACGCTCGCGTTGTAGAC
>JANAWD010000567.1:0-27168 GCA_027627245.1 Meripilus lineatus | reverse complement strand
CGAAGAGATCCTCAATAACTTCCATTATGATTCTCTGAATAAACTTTAATTTGTCCCATACAATCTCACAGATGTATTATATAAACCTGATTTTACTATTTTTTTTTCAAATTCCAGCGGTGATACTTTTGGTGCGACCAAAAAGGCAAGAAGGACCCCTGGCACCTAGTGACAGGTGACACAAATGGGGCGCCCATCCCTATTTTCTGGTCACCCCTAGGTATTTACCCTAAAAAATATCCCTGCCCACAAGGGCAAACCAAAAATTCATGTGGGCAATCAATGGTCGCCCCACATTCTACGGCCTGCCCAGTACGCCCATGCCCAGACATCACTTAGATACATTCCTACCTTCGTTCCATATCTACTTTATGAAGGGCGCCCCAGGGTACCTGAAGTGTAGGAATATCTATTCAGTTTCAATTGAGAGCAAGTTATATTTGAGTAATCTGATATTATATATCGTAGAAGAAAGGAAGAAGCAAACAAGAAATATTGAGATTAAAAATACCTACTAGAAATGAATACAGCAGAAGTCTAGCTATTAACTCAGAACATTTTATTCAAAATAGTATATATATATATTAAGGAGAAAAATCTAATATCTAAGAGAAAACAAAGATTCAGGTATATAAATTTTAATCTATACAAATTCAAACTCAAGTCTTTTTCTAGTTTTCCAGATCTTTGATTTTCTAGTAGAAGTGAAAACTGGATATATATATCTATCTCTCAAATCAACAGAACCTAACCACAAAAGTCCTTTCTTATAACACTGTGGAAAATTGTCTTGAAAGATATTGCTCTGATTTAATTGGATCAATTTATCTTTCAATTCATTCTGTTGATCTAGTTTTCTATGTTCAATATCTGTATTTAGTTGATCTGATATACCATTATCAGTTTTTGTTCTTGTGTTATCATCTTTGATGATTACACTATTTAAGTCTTCTGATAAAATATTTTGCTTTTCTGAAGATTGTGGTATCCACAATAATATCTGAATAACTTGAAGATCTGGATATTTAGAACTTCCAAGATTATTATCAAGAGTTTTCCAAATCTTTTCAGTTTCCTTGACAAACATTATTGTAGAATGTTGATCATAAAACTCTAAACTGAGAACCTGAAGAGAAATTGGTAGACCTTGAGAAAAGGCTTGTATGATCCATAAATTATGTTTTGATTCAAAGAAAAGAAAAAGATGATGTAGATTTATACAATTTATGAGAGAAGAAAAATGATCTATCAAAGAGATCAGATTTTAATCAATGTTCAAATCAAATTTGTATACTTACATTCAGAGTAATTTACATTATCAAGAATATCCAGTTGAAGAGATTGTAGTGATTTTAAATGATTCTCAAATATTGGTTCAAATATAATGTTTGAAAACAAAGGAACATAGAGCTTCTGAAAAGAAACTGTCTTTTTATCTACACTTTTTTCTAGCCAAGAATATATATCCTGGTTTGAATGTTCATTCCAATTATCAGCAATCAGAGTTTTGAGTTGACAAGGCCGCTTCCAATAACAAAGGCCTGGAGTTTTCTGTTTGGCATATATAATCAATTTCTCTAGATTTTTAAATCCATTCACAATCTGAATTATTTCTCGAAATGATAGCATTTGAGGAAAAAAACATCTGATCAAAAGTGACTTGACAGTTGTGAACCTTGATGACAACATATGGAAGACAGGGTGAACAGTGGGAAGATACCAGTAGTGAAGCTCATAGAGATTTGTGAGCAGAGGGGGAAGGACCTGGAGAACCTTGCATATCCACCCATTGAAAGTTTTATCCTTTGTAGAAGGTGAAACGCAAAGGGTCTGAACAAGCTGACCCAAGCCGGGAGAAGTAGTAACTGTGCTCATACACCTTGATGCTGTTCTGGCTGAGTCCAAGCGGACAAACCGGAAGAGACAAATGCGCGATCTTGGAAGCCATGCGCGACAAACCAAGGCACAAGCCCGTAATGTTTGATATCCACTAACATCCCATTGGAAGATCTCGACACCATCAATTATTTTTTCGCAGACCTCCAAGGGTATTTTCCATCGCTCGGGAAGCATGACTTCAGTGGAACGATCAAGTGTGATAGACATCGCGTGAAGCAAGGGAGATTGTAGCGGCCCAGCGGGGGGTGTGGAAGTATGTTACTGCAGACTCAAGATGAGGGCGGGTTATATGAGATCTTGCACCCCTCATGCTCTGACTGGACGTAAAAAGAGCCCCTCTGATATTTGATTTGAGCCTCCTTACTCCACAGCGTCGCACAGGAAGAACGGGACCAATCATGAAATGGTTGCTGAATCGAGTGTTTTCTGTGTAGAAGAATGTATTGTCCGAGGGCCTGTCACGCAGAATTGGGATGCTTTTAGGGTGACAGCCACTGCATTATGATCGAGTGAACACAAGGTTCATGTATTGGCATGCGACCACAAGTGCTCCGCAGCGTGCGATACCGAGATGAGGTGGTGCGAGAGTAGGATCGGAATGTATGGGACTGGAAAGCACAGGACACGGAAATATGCAAGGAGACGATGTCTTCGAGCAGAAGAACTGTACAGTGTATACCCGAGCAAGACACACCAACAACAGTGAGACGTCCAGTGTCGAAAAGGGCGGGATGGATCGGATCTAAGAGACTGTACCACGGGCATCCTGTCCCTAGCCTTCACCCTGTTAGAAGCTTTCGATGATGGATTGCTGCTGCCCGGTATCATCGGAGTGTTGTCGTGTTCCGGATAAGTGACCACAGTCATCCACCCATGATCTTGATATCGTAGACATATGGTGAGTATAGACATGGCATACCTGGGTAGAGCATCAATATCACGAGAGAAAATGGTGGTGGTCGTTGTCCGCAATCAATCGAATAAAGAGTGGCCCAGCCAAAATATGTAACGGATATCATAGGATGTGGGTTTACTCGTTTTGTACCAGGAGAAGGGGTCTATATGATAGCTTGAGATGTAATTGAGATTGATACGGTAATAGACAGTCTCAATGTATGACATGTCATTGGAACCCCTCCATCTGGTGCGAGTCTTCCACGTTGAATTGGTACGTCAAGATGAGCAGACTGGCATTAATGTAAGGTAGTTGCTATACGTGTATTAAGCAGATAAAAGGATCGGTCACTTACAATGTCGATATTTGTTGCATGATGTTCTCGCCCATTGGCAAATAGGAATTGGTAACTCCTTCGTAGAATGGATGAACGGAAAGGTCAAAGAGAATGACACACGAGTGTGGGGATAGTCTGTCACGTTGTCAGCTCAGCAACGTGAGGTTCTGTTGGAGTTTTCGAAGGGGGTGAGCAATACCACTCTCTCAACCTACTTCCATTCCTGCTGTCCATCATTTGAGTAATTTCCAGATGCACTCGGAGGACGTTCGTGATACATCCAACGTACAGGAAGTTGAACGAATGGTACCGTTCCGTTTGGGCCCTGCTTATGTACTCCAAACGAGAACATCTCAATAATGATCTGGCTGCAAGAAAATTGAGGCCAGGGTGTGCTGCGCATTAGTACGAACATCATCATTTGAAGTACGAGGAGTAAGAACCAGGAGAACGAGTGCCAGTGTCTGCGGTCAAGACAAGCGGGAGATCATCAGCGAGATGTCGTCTTAAGCTGGAGCTTTGGGTTGGGTCGGAAATGTGTAGCTTGGCTGGTGCGACAAATGAATGAAGGGTGTATTCAACCTAAAGGCAGAGAGCCAATGAAAACCGAAAGACTCACAATGTATGTCTATGCTCTTGACAACGGTAGGAGCAAAGTCAATGCATGGCATTGTAGCAAAGAAAAAGAAGCCGAAGGAGATATGAGGACCACAGTGAAGATTCCTCTGCTGACTGAAGTTCGAAGGACACAGTTTTTCCACGCTGTGAAGACTTGGACACTGGGCATGGTAAACAGCAGGCTGAGTTCTGATTGTTGATCAGTATGCGAGGACGGCGAGGAGGGATATCCAGAGAGAAGAACTATATCATTTCTGTCGCATCACGGCAACAGTGGTTGGGGTGCCAGTGCTTATCCTGAGTTGGCGAAGAGAAGGAGGATGAAGCGTGGGAACGAAAAGATGGGAACACCAGCACGCCGCCGCTGCCAGTGGACGCAAGGAACTCAACTGGACTGTTGCAAAAGGCTCAAAATTTGGTATACAGGAACTCATAATAATCACGGTCACACAATCATTCTCGTGATGAGTAGAAATCTATGGGTATGATGTACAATCTCTAGTGGCTCGCATCTTCAGTTGGATGGCCCAGTCTTTTCCACTTTCAACCTCCAAGTACTTGATCATGGGGTTTCCGTGCACCTCGATAGTCCTATATCAGGGGTATGTTCAGTACGAAATATTTACTGGGTGCATTCCTCATACTCACTCTGCAACGACCATTGCAGCCTCTTTTAAACTATGCGTCTTATCCTCCTGGTAAATCCACTTCATCTCAACCGCAAGCTGTCACAATCGAGTGTCAGTGAAATTGTACACTTCCGACGATCGTCAGTACTCACTTCTTTGGGTTTCGGAGCTACAGCAGGGGTGACCTTCCCTGTAGTTGGATCCCAAGTCTTCTGGATACCCAATAATGCCTTTCTCAAACTATCTCGATCCATCCTTTCGGCATTGACACAGCCAATCGCATCGCGAGTGAATAGATCATCGAACATGGTGCCGAATGGATTCATCGGACCAGGGCCTGAGCTATGGGGCATCGGCGGCAACTATATATCGAGGGCCGAGAAGAGCTCCGAGAGTTGTTGGGCCAACCATTCAGAGTTTTGGGGTTTTGTAGGAATCATTGAGGTCAGATATGCTGGGTGAGTGGGAAGTGCGGTTTATGTTGTTGAACCATGTCAATTCTGCACACCTTTTATATACCAATCATACTCGCAATCCCAATGGATTACTGTACACTTGCGTCATGTTACGTGTCCCGCCGAGTGAATCGGGTCCTGAGCATGGATGTCTATCTGGCGCATTGTTACTCAGAAGACACTGAGAAGATCGTACTTGAGCGTCGGGATATTGAGCATACACAGCCTGAGAGAGAAAGGCCGGCTTCACGACTGTCGGTCAATGCATTAAGAAGACGAAAGAAGACAAGGCTCACCAATTTGAAGCCAGCACAGAAATATCACTCGAGATGTCACACCGAACGTTCGTCTAAGGCAGGTAATTTGACACCTGAGCAGTTTCTGTACCTGATAGTCTTGAATCCTGTATCTCGTGGACCCGATCCTGGGGATACGTGAACAGAAAACAACACAGTGGACTGAGTCCGGCGATTCTCACTTCACAGTACTCGAGGTTGAAAGATCCGAGCATCCATACGTTCATATTGAAAGCGCATCTTGTATAAGAAGTTCAATGGATGCTCTCCATGCGTAAACGAGCTTTTACAGAAGACGAAAAGAACATTAGAACAACATTTATAGTCACCGGTGATCCATGGGTGGCTCCAACAAGATATGAACATACCGGAGTAGCATTCTTGTAGACTCATCGATTCGCTGGGCAATCGAGCACCGCTGATTCGCTCAAAGAATCCGATGGTGGGGCCCAACACTGGCAACGTCCATTTTGGGATGACCATCGTCCTATTTCGAAGGGTATGCTGTGAATGTGGCATGTCGCAGCTTTAGAACCTCCTACCTCTCGAGGTTCCCACCCCTTCTGACCTGTGCTGGGAGTTTGAAGGTTTGTTCATTTCTACTCTGCCATCGACTGGCTCGTGAGGTTTACCAACTGACGAATTCAAACCTGCCTTAATCCCCATGAAGTGGGTATTGAGAACGAGTTGAGCGTGACAAAACGCGATACAGAGAGGAGGCCCACCTGGCCGTCGAGCCTAGAGGCAGCTACATATTGGCTCAGAGGAGCGTGGGAATGCCCTCTGTCTGGGCTCCCGTCTGCTTGTCGTCCAGTGGCAGCAACACTTGCTCAATGCCTTTGAACTCGTAGATAGTTATACTGAGCCCCCTCCTGTACCTGAACAAGCACCCCACGGACATGATTCTACTTGACATTAAACTACTAGTCTTTACCTCCTGTATTATGTAATATTCATCGGTCCATGACAGGTTGTCCATGTGGCATCCGAGTCCGGGTCGCGGGCTACTCCCAAATATACCTCCTCCTCCTCCTTGCTCGCACCCTCTGCGTGCTCACTCGTGCAACCCCTTCGTTCATGTTGGTCACCGACTGGCATACTGGATCCATCTTCTCGTCAAGTTGACAAAGTACCGGAGTCCACTCCAAATCCCAACTTTCGCCAACCCCAGTTTTATTTTCACCTCGTTTGTTCTCATTATCGCCTTTCCTGCATTCAGAGCCTCTTCGCTAACTTGTCATCTCCCATCTCAGCGCACTCTATCTAGTGTTTCCCTTGATGACTTCCTTTCTATCGATGCTATTGGGCTTGTCATCGTTCGGGTGCTTGTTTTGCCACTACGGTCTTTCCTGATTATCCACGCTGGGTTTGTTATTCTAAATTGGTTCAAGTAATTCTACTCCAAATACAATAGGTTCAAATGCGGACCTTTACAACCACATCTGGTATCCTCAGATCACCGAGATTTCGCATGGCATTGTCGTTACTCCCTTGGCCGACATACATTCACCCTCTCGAATACGTATGATTCTGGATCGCGCGAGCATAATTGACTGGATTTCGAATGCTCGCGCTTGATAGAGATGGCAAATTGCACTTGAGAATGGCCGCAAATCAGGTACGTATTGGTCTTCAATAGCTGCAAATATGCTGTTTCTCACCTTGAATCATTCAGACACAGGTTCACATTTCGGATGACCATTCAATACAAGTCTCTGGAGCCCATATTGCGAGGATACGACACGGGAATCGATGGGAATCATGACACGGGAATCAGTCCCCAATGGGGGCTCCCCACCGAGATCGGACAAGTGGCAGTGGGAGGCGAGGAAGATGAAGTGGTGATCCCGGAAGGTGCATAGCCTTGTGCCAGAGCAATAACGAGGTATTGACGAGCCCTTTGGTCTATAATTAGACTCACTACGCATCGCAGGTTCCCGAGAAGCCTGCGGGATACCTCGTGCAGGCGCATGCCTACCAAGGCAGACGTACCCACTCCTCTGCCCTCTTCTCATTCTACGATACCTCAATACACGTCAGAAAGTGCGACGACGTTGAAATGACAACAATAGAGGTACGTGCGAAACTCTCCAACTGTCAGCATGTCTCTTACAACCTTCCCATCAGTCACCCTCGAGGAAATCAGATTACTCAAATCCAGCGAACAGCCAGAGGAGATCGGGCCCGAGCCTCCCAGGTGGTTCACACCCTATTCTTTTGTCCCCACAGGCTACGATTGTTCCGGTGCGTTCACATTCACTCTCGCAAAGCTCGCAGTCGTGCTGACCATTCTATCAGCAGCAAACAACCACAACCCCAAATGCAGGAGGTGCGGCCAATGCCAAAGGAGAGGAAGAGGAGGGAGTTACGGAGGTTGAAAGGTACTGCAGAAAGTCGGAGGAGGGTTATTCGAATATTACCCTCAAGCCTGAAGATGTCAATGCCTTGCCAGAGCTCTCAGATACCCTGACGAAACATGACGGAGACCAAATTGATTCCCATTATCAAAGTATAGATGCACGCTCGTCCTGGTGAGTTTTTCATTCGCATCGACAACCCGATCTATCTCAACAATTCTATGCTTCATCGTCAAGTCTGGTTTATTCCCCGGATCTCTAAACGAAACAACTCGCTTCTGACTGACACCAACGCATCTGGTAATGTTGTCGAGGCTGATTGGGAGAGGGTTTTCCGAGAGGAAAAAATACATTGGCGTTCAGATTCGGGCTAATGGGAATTACGGAGTTGAGTGGTATCAGGAGGACTTGCGTTTGAAGTGTAAGCAGCGGATCGAGTTCATGTTGTCGTATTTGGAGTTCGGAGAGTATAAGGAGAGGTTTCCTTTCATTCTCGAAACATTCAAGATTGATGTACATACTTGAATATCAGTAGATCTGCAGAATAATGACGATTCTCGAGAATGTACACTAGGAGCGATACATGGGTAAACGGGAGGCAACCACCAATAGTCAATAGTACCCTCCTCATACTCACTCGCGCTTCTCCGCTCAGTACTACTTATTCCTCGAACGTGAATCGCTGACTGGTATGTTGGATTCCCTTCTATATGCATGCGATCATGCCCGAATACGATGTTCTTTTGCACAAAACCTCACGATTTCTCTGACCTTGCCATAGTGCGCAGATTTCGGTAGAACATAGAATTACATTGTTAACAACTGCCGGACAATCTAGTCAAAGTCTAAGAGAAGATCTAGATACTGTACAAGAAAGTCGATACACACTGAGAGAAATCATTTGCCATCTTTCAGATCACGAAGCTTGGCACGAATAAATAGCTGCGTCTTGGAAGACGGATGCAAGATCGACACACTCCTCCGAGTATCTGGGGGTGGAATATTCCCGACCGCACTCTTTCCACTCGCATCAACAAGCTCCATATCGAACATTCTGAAACACAGCACGACAAAGGTCTTGACGACGTGGGCTGCAAGAAGCCTCCCCTTACACTTTCCGAAAGGTCGAAAAATGTTAGCGAACGACACATTCAATGACAGAGGGCTGTACGTACCATGTTGGCTCCACCACCAAACGCCCAGTGCGTCAACCGATTCTCGGGCAAGAATCTGTCAACACGGAAGGTCTTGGGGTCTGCATATACCTCCTCGTTCATATGTATAGCATATATATTCGGCATGAGCGTGTCTCCTTTTCGAACCGGAAGCGTCCCAATTTCATTGACGAGTTCTGTGTCGACTGTTGCTTGCCGCATGGCAACTTGGACCGTCGTCATTCGCAAAGTCTCCTTGAATGCCGAATCGACCAAAGGGAACCGCTTTTCGAGACCTGTGAAAGGAGTCGAGAGAAGACACCCAATATCCCCGTCGAAATGATCCCTAAATTCCTGATCTATTTCATCACGGATCCTCGCGGCGGATTCTGGGTTGTTGAGGAGGAATACCATCAACCAATGCGTGATTCGTTTCGTACTTGCTTGCATTCCCCAGATGAATGTGAAAAGTGTCCCTGCGAGATCCATTTCATCGAGGTCGGTGTCTCTGAGAACCGAGAGAACCTCTGCGATCATTGGAGACACTCCCTCTAGCTGGCTGGACCATGCGCGTTTGATATAATCGGCAATGGCTCGAATGATTTGTTCTCGAGATCGAATTGCCTTTCGACTGAAGAAAGGGATGCGAGTGATGAGGAGTATGAAATCAGAGTCGCATCTCTCGAAGTCGTCGTATGTATCGAATGGATAGAGGGGACCAAATGCAGCGGCAGCAATGGCGTGATAGATGGACTCGTTGATGAAGGGTCGGAGGGGTATCATCTTCCCATCGGGAGAGCTGCGAATCTCGTTCGCAGTTGAATTGAGGATACGAATGAGGTCGTTATTGAATGCTGGTCCAAGCTTGTCCATGCCATCACGAGAGAAGGACTGGATGACGACAGGGATGAGTTTCTCGTTAATGATGCGTACAGCGTTCTTGGACTGTTTGACACCACCGATAGCTTCAACGCTTCGTAATTGGGGTAGATATGTATTGTACGCCTTTGTCCGATCACGAAATATGCCATTGACGCCTTTTGCGTTGGCGATAACAGTGATGGTCCTCCCTGCAAGGACGATTCTGAAGACAGATCCGTAGCGTTCTCTAACAAGACGTTAAGCTTGCATACAAGTGCAATAGATCTGGGAGAACGAACCTGCACTGCCTCAAGTACGTCATAGAGTCTTTGCTGAATTGAAGAACACCTCCGACCCAAGGGATCAAGGAAGGGACTGTAGGGATGTTGCCATCGGCATGAAAAAGTCGAGAACGAAGGGAGAGTGCAGTTCCAATGACCAGAATGAACCAAAATGCTGCAAGTTCGTACATGACGAGCTTGAAGGGATCAAGTGGACAAAGCTATTGAACGTCTTGCCCGAGTTGAAGGCATTTATAGCTCCCAACAAGAATGCTAGGAAGAAAAGAGATGGGAGTTTGTCACTCAGAGTGTATACCCCAACGAATCGACACTGTGTAAGAACAAATGATGTTTCTGGGCCAAGATTCCACAGATGGTACACATTTGCACCTACAGTCAATGCATACCCTTGTTACTCTGGTACTTCAAGGTTCATATCGCCACCCGTCTGACATGTTCTTGATATTTTCTTAGTACCGGGCACCAAATCGAAGTCATTTGCAGCTTGATAGATAGGACTCGTAAGAGGTGGTGCCGACTAGACCTGAAGTAAGATAAAATTACGATGGAGAATGTGCGAACCGCATGGGTAGTGTAGCCAAGGAACTGATATCAACGGATAGAGAATCATGAGATGACGGCTTGGAGAGTGTTCGTGGGAGTGAACGATGTTTGAGCACACCAATTTGACGAAATCAACTGTTTGGTTCATTCAGATTCATGTATGATAACGAACCTTGTGTCGAGAGAACAACCAGAAAACAGACTACTGACATGAAACAGTGACAATCTGACAACCACAAGGCCTCCCCAAAAGGGAGCCAAGGTCTGCTCCCAAGGACGCCACCAGTACGGTTACTGCTACTTGCATAGTTCGAGTCCTTGCCTTTCCTCAATCCGATGCCCAGCCATCCTTGAACAGGATGTGAGTGGATGAACAAATGTTTGGTATGACTATGACTCACCGAGCTGATGATGTCAGGTACCGGATGAGAGAGCAATAATGTATAGAGGGGTAAGACCAACAAGAAGTGCGTATGTGCAGAGAAGCAGATAGCTCGAACGCAGAGGATGGACGGGATCGGAGGACTGCGGGAGGTCCATTGACGGGAATGGGCGTGGGAACGGACCTTGAGTGCTGTAAGCCGTCGTCGCATTCTTCACCCTCCCACTCGATTTCCAGACATTCCCTCTTAGCTCTTCCGTGATCCCACAATCCCCCATCTCCTCATGACCCATCAGGAATGTCGCGGCGATCCTTACGATCACTTATAGGGCCTATAAGTTCCCCAAGTCAGTTGTAAGGATATGAAGTAAGATAGTTATAAGAACCTCAACTTTTCCTATAAGGATGCCGGCCCATGGGCATGTAAGGTTGTAAGTTTTCGTGGATGTAAGGGCGCGCGCAGCCTGGCAGATCCACGGGCCCGGAAGGCGCTGGCCAGGGATCGTGAATGTGCAGAAACAAATTGTTTGGTATGCGTTGTACGCTACAAACAAATTTAGAAACGAATGACTGGGGTGAGATACGGTAATGAGAGACTAGGGTAAGGAATGGTTCAACGTTCAATTCAAGTAATGCTACGTCAGACGGCGTCGTCCTCTTCATCGCTTGACTCGACCACGGCCCGCGAACGCATACCTCCGCCACTTGCGCGTGTGGCCACGTCCTCCACCTTTCCAACATACTGTTGTGCAGCCTCCATAAACTCGTCAAGACGTCCAGCTTTGCGAGCAAGTGGCTTCACCGACTTTTCAAGCCAAGCTGCGGTTTGGATCCCAACGTGCTCCGCACTGAAATGAGTCTTTGGCTCCAAGTAGACTCCGGTGGTCCAACACCCGAACGAGTACTCGACCTTTCAGACAGTGAGTTCTCTGTCACAATGATGCAGGTTCGATTCACTTACTGCCATGACACACAGCGCGATTGCACCAAGAGGCGGTTCCTTTATCTTATCGGATATCAGACTGTCAGGAATGTATGAGAGATGTTTTGCGAAAGTCTTGAGGATGAAAATCGACCGCAATGCGCCTCGGCGTTTCTAGTTAATGGTAAGTTGATTTTGCACAGCAATGAATGTGACTTTGCCTCACTGTATGTTCGGTCCCAGGAACTTCCCAGTAGGCGGCGCCCTCTTTTTCGTCAAGTGCCCTTTCCACATACTCGGCGATCTGGAGAGGACTCCACGGCTTTCCGGTGACAGGATCCTTTTGCAGCTTGAAGAATAATGCAACAACTGACTGTGACGTTCGCTGGATCACTGAACGCCAGTTCTGGATGCATTGCTTGGCCTGACAAGTGGTGAGTTTGGCGGTATGTAGCATCACTGTGTAGTACTTACCTCTTTCGTTACCGTGTCAGTTGGCAACAGATCATACCTTTCACCCGGCACAAGTTCATCAATAATTTGCTGGGAGACTCCCTCAAATGAGCCGTCAACACCCTTCTCGGCTGTCCAGACATCCTCCTCTCGAGCGACGATATCAACCAAGGTCGCAGAGATTACTTTCCAGTGTGGTTGGATTATCCCTGGCAGAGCGTGCTGTCCACGAATACGCCTCGCAGCGCTGGGGACCAGTGTTACTGGTGCGTCTCGCATGTTTTCCTTCTTCCAGTCCGAGTCTGAGTCGTTTTCAGAGGAGTCATTGATCTCAATTACCGAGGAATCCTGTACAGTTTTGGGGGGTCAGAACTGCTTCGTTACGTGAGTTGGGTCATGGTTACATCACCTTCTTAACCTTGCCCCTGATACGCCCACTCTCTAACTTGACAGCGATATTCTCATCTGTGAATGTTGAGCTTCTCCCAGCACTCAAGGATATGCCATCTCGAAGAGATGCAGGCCGACTCAGGCCAAGAGAAGAATGCAGGGATGGTGACGTTTGATAAGACGGGGTCACCTTTCGCTGCCAGTCAGGCTTGAGTCCTCCAACGATGGCTCCAGCTTTTGCTCGTTTGCTCGATGACGCCATGGGAACTGATTGACGACTTGAATGGGAGAAGGTGATTATCAATTGATTGACATTGATCATAATACGGCGATACTGACACATCATTTGGAATCTTTCGTTTAGAACCAGATCCTTTTGTGGCACCCAGGTTCGTGCGGACCTCATTCAATTGAGATTGAAAGTCCTTACGGATCTGTGTTTTTGTCTTCTTCCCAGACCTTCTGATTCCCTATAGAGTATGCGCATCAGTTTGATGCTGAAAGCGAAATTGGGATATGACATCATCATCATCTATACTCACGTCTGCGTCATCAATATCTATAGTCTCCTCGTTGGCAGCTCTTTTCTTTTTCTGGGCATTGACTGCCATCTTCGCGATCTCGGTGATGCCATCTTCAGTTTCCAACATACGATCGAACCCTGCGATGGTGTTTCCCGCATCCAGCTCGCTCTCGAAACCTGCAAAAGCTGCAATCCTTGTCATCAGGTCAGCCTCCCTCTGCTCAAGCTGTGCAAGACGTTGACGAGCGGTCTCTTCTTTTTCAGCAGTCCGGATAGCAGCTTTCGCAGCAATCTCAGCCCGACTGAACTTCCGAAGACCAAACTTCTCTGCTGGATGTACCTCATTCGAGGTCCGAAGCTGGTACTGGCGCGATTGGGAGGCTGGTTCTTCCTTTGGGAAAGTGAGTTATGTATCAAAATTGACCCAACAGAGGCTCACCGTCTCTTCATTAGTATCGCCTGCAGCCTGTGACGAAAATGAAAACTTGAGATTGTCGACACACCAATCTATAACATGAGACAAACCTGAGTGTCTTTTGGTGTATCGATATCTGGTGCACCCGTAGCGGATTGCACTGTTGCGTCATCCAATGGTGTTGTTGCTGTTGTGGTACAACCAGCAGTTGTTTTTTTCCCTTGAGACCGGGTTGATTTGCGCGCAGCCATTTGCTAGGATATGATGCGAGAAGTTTTAAGAAAGGGACAAGCGGATGGTGAGTGTTGAGAGATGAAAGGTTCATTCCTGCTCGTACGTCTCGAAAAATTTCTTACCGGACTTTGCCATCTAACATCAAGTGCAGTGAATGAGCATTCCATTTTCGTCGATGCCATCAATAACGTTCTAGCCCTTGGTTTCACTCCTTCTCTCATACGCTCATCCAATGCCTCCGATTCAATGCCCGTTATGTCTTTTATCTTTCAAGAACTCTCGGGCATTTCGTGTTCACCACAATCGCCGTCACAATCATCCTCATCCGAAGGTTCCGCGTACAACAATCCAGAGACACCCGTTTCTCACTGGTGCGTATCAGTAATTAAAAAATTGATCGGTGCTGATATAATCCCTTTACATAGCCCGACCTTGTAACACAGATGGAGAGGACCTTCCGTTTAACTGTGACCCAATCGAGGACGACTCTCCGCCTACCTACACACCCTTCGACGGCCGCGAATCATTTGAGTTCGCAGAACTCGTGTTTTCAAAGGCAGAGGTATCAGCAGGAAACACGGATTGTCTTCTTGATATTCTGAAGCGCTATAACCTGTCTCAGGGCCTCGATGATGACTCAAACATTTTTGATAGCACAAAGGATATGTTTGAGACTATTGACAATATTCCGCATGGAGACGCTTCATGGCACTCTATATTTTTCAGATATACTGGTCCAATTGACGCAAACTCACCTGCGTGGAAAACCGCACAGTATGAGTTAATCGCTCGTGATACACGTGTCGTCGTAACAAATATGCTACGGAACAAAGACTTCGACGGCAAATTTGACTATGTACCATTCAAAGAGTACACAGCGCCACATAATGTTCGATACCAAAACGGAATGTCGGGACAGTGGGCATACAAAATTGCGGTACGCATATCATTGAATTATCGTTTTTGTCGAGATAATAACAAGTTCATATAGAGTGAGATTGCCCAAGATCCAAACACACACGGCGCAATGCTTGTACCGGTCATTCTTGGTGCGGACAAAACCAGGGCAACGAATGCTACGGGAAATGTTGAATTTCATCCTGTGTATCTGTCTACTCTTAATATCCATAACTCCGTTCGCCGGGCTCACCGAGATGCAGTCCTTCCTGTTGCGTTTTTACCCATTCCTAAAGGTATGTGATTGGTCTAATAAAATCTCACAATCTTGACATCTCCTGTTCTCAGCAAGCCGTGATGAAGACGACACAGACGAGTTCCGAATCTTTCGAAAGCAACTCTATCATGCCGCTCTCGCTGCTTTATTACGTCCACTACGAGCAGGAATGACGACACCAGAGATTGTCAAATGTCCAGATGGCCGGTATCGTCGCGCAATCTTTCAGATTGGTCCTTTTATTGCGGACTATCCTGAACAGGTCTTCTTGGCTGGCATTGTATCTGGATGGTGTCCGAAGTGAGATTTAGTTATATGTGAACTCTTTCTCAGGCTAAGTCTCTCATCTTCGAATATAGATGTATCTCACCACCCGAGAAGCTTGATGAAATTGGGACACTTCGGTCTCACATGATGGCTGATCACTTTGCGGAGCATGATTGGGCCTCTGATGATCTATGGACACTATTTGGGATTGATGACAGTATCGTGGTAATGTTATCTCATTGTATCCATTCTGTTCTCGTTCTCATCACCCTCTCCTGTTGTTCAAGCCCTTCACTACCGCATTCCCTCGTGCCGATATCCATGAATTGATCACACCTGATCTTCTCCATCAAATGATCAAAGGAACGTTCAAGGATCATATCGTCTCCTGGGTAGAGGAGTATATTCGGTCTGTTAATCGCTCAAAGGCTGATGCCGATAAAGTTATGGATGAGATTGATCGCCGGTATGCATAGTGACTACTTCTATTGAAAATATTGACGTGGCTAACCAATGTGACGTATTTGCATAGAATTGCATCAGCCCCTTCGTTTCCGGGTTTGCGACGTTTTCCGGAGGGACGAAACTTCAAACAGTGGACCGGAAATGATTCCAAGGCTCTAATGAAGGTAGCTTTGGCCTCGCTTCTATGAATCTATTCCCAATTATAATGCAATCTAGGTTTATTTGCCAGCACTTGAGGGGATCATTCCCGATATCATGATTCAGTGTATATCGTCATTTCTCGATTTCTGCTACCTCGCTCGACGGTCATCACATACAACTGAATCACTAAACATGATGCAATCCGCCCTCGATAGATTCTGCAACACTCGCAAAGGATTCATTGATGCCGGTGTATGTCCTCAGAGTGTTTCTCTTCCTCGTCAGCATTCCCTACTGCATTATATTCCTGGTATCCGACTTTTCGGCTCACCGAATGGGTTGTGCTCTTCGATCACTGAATCAAAGCATATCCATGCAGTCAAGAGGCCCTATCGCCGAAGCAATCGCTTTAAGGCTCTCCGACAGATCCTTTTGATCAATCAGCGGCAAGACAAGTTGTCTGCAGCCCGCCGTCACTTTCTCTCGAAAGG
Organism: Meripilus lineatus; assembly: GCA_027627245.1. NCBI lineage: Eukaryota > Fungi > Basidiomycota > Agaricomycetes > Polyporales > Meripilaceae > Meripilus > Meripilus lineatus. Next base: position 10,965 of record JANAWD010000567.1, on the reverse strand, counting down.
ACTTCCATTGATCCGACATCGTAACCGCTCTCTCATTCAGAATCCACTTCCTCTTATACAAAAACATCACCGGGATGAAGAAGATGTTGGTGCAGTCGAGGGTAATCATGAAGACATCACAACAACACATCTTGTGCTATGCCGAACACCTGGTAAGCTTTTCTCTTTCCCCAAGTATGCCATTCAAATCAAGCTAATCACCTCATTCAGTTTGTACTCGTTGGGTCAATGACATCGCAGAACGGCTCAACCAACCTGAACTCGAAGCAATGATTCGCCAGTTCTTGTATGCCGAAGCAAATGATATCAACCCAGGTGACCCGAACACAACCAATATCAACCTCGCTGAATGTCCTATCATCACATCTCGGATTGCCCTTTACCAGTCGGCCATCGCTACGTTTTATGCGCCAAGTGAACTGGCCGGGACGAGTGGTATGCATAGCGAGATTATTCGAGCTAACCCCAATTGGCGATACGAGTATCCCCGCTTCGATACGGTACTCATCCAGGTCAATCCTGATCTACCTGGGATCCGAGGATGCAAAATTGGACGTGTAAGGGCCTTTCTCTCAGTTTCCTATGACGGGAGTCGTATCCCATGTGCCCTTGTCCAGTGGTTCGTAATCAAGGGAGACCGGCCCAGCGATGTGATGAACATGTGGGTTGTGCAGCCGGAGATGCAGGGGCAACATCATTTCACGAGTGTTGTCCACATTGACAGTTTCATTCGTGGTGTGCATCTCATTCCTGTATATAATGGTGTCAAGATGCCCCGAAATTTTCATTTCTCATATTCCCTTGACGCCTTTAAGGCATTTTACCTTAACCGGTTCGCAGACTACCATACGCACGAATGTATCTTGTAATACACAAATTCTCCTTGACCAGTCCTTACGACCTTTTTCCTTACATGATGAATTTGAGGTCCTTGGTCCACTTACAATCACTTGTGAGCTTACGAGAAAATGAAAGTGATTCAAGTACGCGCAAGTTGTGAAGTGGCGCTTCGACTTTACTGATGGCCCTACATGCAGAGGATGGACGGGATCGGAGGACTGTGGGAGGTCCATCGACGGGAATAGGCGTGGGAACGGTCCTTGAGCGCTGTAAGCCGTCGTCTTGAATTCGACGCATTCTTCACCCTCCCACTCGATTTCCAGACATCCCTCTTAGCTCTTCCGTGATCCCGCAATCCCCCATCTCCTGATGACCAACATACAGCGTGGGACTGCCAGTATGCGTCTTATCAAAAGGAATTGAACCGGGCACGTCGTTCCAGTTTCGCTTGGGCTTCCTGTATGCGACTCTGCCCTCCCTTCGGATCCCCACCGTATAGCACATTTAGTAGTGATACGCTAAGTGGCACGACAATATACTGCTCGCTAGTAGAAACACAATCTCATCATCACTTGATACATGAGAATTCTACAGAATTGAAACTGACAGATCGCATTGAGGCAATTAGGAAATTCGAACAACGAGTGAGAGAACCCGTGCGGCATCCATTGCCTGATGCAGAGACAACTGCGTCATCCCCAGGCACGTTCCTGAGGTGGAGCGAGCGAGGAAGCGACTCCCGCAATGCGACGATGCGAAGTCGACATGATTACAGCTTGAAAAGAAACTGCGGAGACCGCAATAGTGTTAGTCTACTGGGGTTATGACTTGGGGTGAGTCCTTACGATATCTTGGCTCATCGTGAAATGCTGAATCGTCGCATTGAGGACAGTCTTTCTTACGGCTGAGCTCTGCCGTGATTGACAGCAGATTTGGTGGTGAAACATAAGATCAAGCCCTCAACACGATGGGCAGACTACCAGGGCGCGTGGCGGAAGTATGAAGATGGGTACTATGAACTTGGGAAACGATCCCTGAATGATGGACGGCGGACAATTAACTGGAGGCGCGAGGGGAGGAAATAAGACCGACCCGGAAATTCGACTCACTTGATATCATCTACTTCCCTCTCCGACATCCTCCTCTCCCTTGGGAAATCTCAGTACCGTTCAGAGAAGCTGTATATTTTTTGTACAGTGATGGATGATGCAAGTCTAAGCATATTGTAGCTTCAACAGGAAAGAGGGATGCTGGGCCCATCGGTAGTTATTTTGCCACGTAGATGGGTGCTCAGAGCGGTGGGAGATCCCAATACCTTGGAAGGGAGTCAAACAGGCAAGACAACGAGTGAACATAACAGACGAAAAATGGGTCATGGTACACATACCGCGGCTTCCAAGCCTATGGCCCATAACATCTCACCAGCTCCAAATCGATCATTCCGAAATCGTATCGGCAAGCATCAACCTCCATCGAAGCTTCATTCTTGAGGCGACGAGACTGAAGGATTGAGGAATATTGCATGTGGGATACGCAATGTCAACGTACAATCCTCGAGTGCAACACTGAGACTCACCAGTCATCCCGGGCTATTCTGTGGTGCTGGCGATCTATTTCAGAGGCCCTGAAGCTTCGACACGTCGGTGACTATTGAGAGCAAACTGAGAGTAGCATACATGGCCTGCTTCTGTCACGGGCTTTCGATAGATGAACTTGAATCCAGCCGTGGTGCCACAACGAACTGACAGAGTTTGCGACAATGAGAATTTAGAAGAGCAATGAACGACGCATACTCTGGCATTGGGTGTTGTTGCCAACGGAACTTCCTCGCCCGAAGAGATGCGTTCAAGAGATATCTGCAAAGATGTCCGGGATATCCGTCTCCACAGAAAACAGGGAAAGAGGGGGCCGGGGTCAAGCCGGGCAAAGGTTTCTAAACAGGCGTCCATCCTGACCGGAGCGCCGCAAAGTTCAAACAGCACCGAGGCTGGATGGCAGGTCTTCCGGAACTTTCATGGCGAGGTTTTCGTTGTTGATATCCCGAGCATATAATGACGATGCATGCAGTCATGTTACCCGGAAATTCAATTCCGTAAATGAACTACCAGAGAAGACGCGGCGAAGCAGAGAACGTATCGTTCGAATGCTTCCTCAGACCACCCGGTATGTCAAGGCAAATATGAGATGTCAATGCGCCGGTGTGATTTTCTATTGAACTATCGACTCACTGCTTGATTGGGCATCGCGACTACTCACACATGAGACACGGTGAAAATTGGTATTGGGGAAAGCGAGGGAAAGTAAGGGATTCTTCTTTCGAAAATCTCAGATATGGGCAAAGTTGGGGAAACATGGGCTCTCATTCTTTCTCACGCACATGCAACGCGCACAGTCAGCCTGTGCAACTTGACATGAGATTCGTGCAATGCGCGTTGCATTCAACATTCGCGCACTGTTTGGATTGTACATCATCCTGTCCAACCTCCTCCCAATGCACACTGTATGCTTTCACTACCTGCGTGCATGTGCATACGAGACATATGCCACGCAAGAAACATCTTGGTTATTATGTCATTCCCCCTTCCAATTACTCTGTGTCGACTCAACTTGTTCCATCCTATCCTGTCCGCTACCACCATCTTATCTCATTGTCTCCTTACTTGATATCGCCCACAGGGCGAGAATTTTCTACACCCTGAGCAAGGAAGATGTGCTAGAGACCATGAACACCATTAAGTATGGTTATCTATTCGTTCATACCCACCATTCCACCTTCATATATGCGCTTCTATTCTTCAATATAGGTCCCCCACGGCCATCTCGAACGCATTCGTGAGTCTTCTATTTGCCCACTACTTGTTTAAATTTTCACTGTAATTGGCGGAAGTGTGAAGGCGGCTGAGTGGGCGAAGGAGAGAAAGGAGAAGGTGGGGACAAAAGAGAAGCGAAAAGGAAAATACGCAGAGGAGGGTCATCATCCTGTGCGTACTCCTTGTTTTCATCTTTTTTTGTCTTACTGATACTCCTCTCATTCGGACGTATAGGCAAACTAGAGCCGAGACCTTGCTTTGTTGAAGGTAGGCCGTTGTTTCTGTCTGTTCCATTATTGGGTCTGAACTTGTTGTTTCTTCATGATCTGCACATCCATTCGTTCACTTGTGGGTTTCTCATTCATTCTCGCGAGTGTTCTGCCATCGATCCGAGTTTCGCAGGTCTTAATTACAGGAATACGTGTTGACATCACTGCTGGTATGTTTCATACTCTCGTCTGAACCCGCCTCCTCATATCTTGGTTGATAGCTACAAATTTCGGGAAACTGACACATCTGTGCTGCTGGTGGGTGCTTCATTCGATGATGCGTAGTTTCTTGCTCATTCTACTCTCCAGGACAGCCAATTATCTTGTTCTTCGTCTTCTTGTGCGCGCGCGACTGGGATATCCCGATTTGGTGCCGGTCAGGATGTTGGAGTGGAGTGGGCGGGAATGGGAAGAGGGAGGAGAGGGACGAGGTAGGGAAATGTAGGGAAAATAAGGCATTTGTTTCACTGTTAGAAATACCAATAAATCCCCGATTTTCCCTTGCAAAACTGTCAGAAATCCCCAACTTTCCCAACATGAAAATCTCAAAAAGTTTGGCATTCTCAGCTAAATGTTGGTATTTGTGGGCGGCTAGAATTCCCTCACTTTCCCTCGCTTTCCCCAACACCAATTTTCACCGTGCATGAGATCTCAAAATAGTGTCCTCAAACTTGGGTATTCAATTGAAGGCTTGACATCGAACATCGTGAGCAGGTTCATCCTTGAAGACCGGACTATACAGATGATACGCACCTTCGGCATTGAATGCATGTAAAATTCTCGTCGCAAAGAATCAATGGTCTCGAGGCGAGGCTGAGCTAGTCGGAAAAGACCTCGAGGAGGAACCGTGCGTTCCTGGGTGGTATAGCTAGAGTTTCCATGCCAAGACCGACGGAACATCAGAAAGTATACGCAACACCCTTGGGATTGGACAGATAGAGAGCCGCATGGTAGACGAGGGAAGCAGTCCATCAACTCCAGATGCGATTTCAAGATGTAGGAAGATGCTGTGGTCGTGGTCGTGGAGAGTTTACATGACACAGTAGCAAACAACAGGATCAGTCTCTTGATTCACTCGCGCATGGCTCATGGTGCTACGATGATGAAGAGATGGTGTCAAAAGTAGTTTGCCGTATCAAACCAGAGCAGATGAGCGATAGCGACGCGCAAGAGAGGAACAATGCCAACAAATAGAATTTGGGCAAAAGGCGAAAAGATGACAGAACACAGTCTGCGTGTCAAGATTTGAGAAGCAGCAGTGAGACAAAGTGCGACGAGGGTGACCAGTTTGGGGGCCGTCTTTGTCGAGATTTTGGATTTGAGGATAGGGTCGGTCATGTTAAAAGCAACATCGAATGCGTTGTGATCGCAAGCCCATCAGGGTGACGCAAGGGAAGGGAACTATCATGTATTCGTGAGTGGGGGACATAGATTACGGAAGATCACATTTGTGTGTGGCCCGCACAAGGCAGAGGAGAATGTAATTTATCAGAATTGTTTGTCAAACGCATATAGATGCGAGGGCAAGGAGATCTGGAAAGAGATGACGTGGGTGGATAGTCAGTGTCCAACACAGAAGACAATCAACTGCACACGCACCATGGTTTTGGAGGATGTAACCCGTCTCTCCCGCTGACCCCAACGCAAGCCTCCCAGAATCATATTGGCAAGCACAAAACTAGTTCCTTGCGATGGAGGCTCTTGATCCCTAGATGGGTAGTGAGAAATCCAGCGCACGACTTCTTCCTGCAGGTAGGCCATTGAGAGTGGGTGAGATACCAGTGAAACTTTCCATCTGGATGATGGAAGTCTGTGCAACGAAGTGTCGTCTCATACACACAACCGTGGCGGCCTACCTTGATGATCCCAACAGAAAAATGAGTACAATAAATGGCCAAGTGGTAGACAACGATCGTTGAAGACATGAAAAGAATGTTGTCAGTGTTATATGCAACGTCAAACTGTAATTCTCGAATGTGATACTGAGACCCACCTGTATCATCTGGTGAGACCAGTCATCGTCCTTCATCCGCCATTGATGACGCAGAAGCCAGGTGTGCCCTCTCCCACCACCCCCACGAAAGAAAAGTCGCGAAGAGATTGAAGGGTGGCGCGTGGAAAGGAGAGAGCAGGTGAGAGACGGGAGGAGGGTTGACCTCAAGCTTGCAAACCGATGTTGATCGATCTTTGAGAGGGGAGTTGTGCCGATACTCCAACAAGAGCATAAATGAGATTATCTCGTCGTATTCACATGGTACTGCAGCAGTGGAACGTGGAGGAGTGGACTCGGAGGAGAGCAACGCGTTCAACATTGCGCGCAAGCTGGGGCCACTCAAGAGGCGCCCAATTTGAAGGTTGGCCTCGGCACAACAACTCGAGCAGCCTGAGATCCGAGGCTCAGAGCGAGTCCAAAGGTTGGCAGACCACGTTCAGGAACTGTCATGGTCTTCTTTGGTGGTAACACCTTCCTTTGCGCTGTCGCTAAACGAACACACTATGAACTCCTTTCTCCAACAGGCATACGGGGAAGACCGTTCTTCCATCTTGCGCTTTATGTTTTCTTCACCATTATTGCGAGGTATGTTTTATGGTTAACACAGTCCCACCCACGGCAGAACTGACAACAGTGACCTCTTTCAGATGCCATTTGATCTGAGTAACCAACATTCATGGATCTCGCAGCTCAATCCAGATAGGTACACGGCAATTGGAGGAGCAATGTATTGTTCGACTTGGCTATGCGAATTGGTCGCGACTACGAATCCAGATATTCGTCCTGAGGGCGCGAATTTTTACGGCTGGTGGGGGAATGAGGCGTATTTCCATGTTGTTCTGTAAGTCCCTGAGTTCGTTCCATGAGGTCGCTCCCTGCACCAAACATCACAAGGTTCATATCTTTTCCTCGGGACATTCAATGGTCATCAAGACAATGTGGACAGACCTTCATGGAATCAACATGACCAAGCCATACTCGTATCGCTCACCGATTCTTTCGACACTCACACCCCACAATTATTTCACCCTTGCCTTAGTGTCTCCTCTTCCATATCCCGACAAACTCTAGGTTGCCTGTCCACTCTTTCCCTTCACACTTTGCTCTCGATGCTGTTGCTGCTCGAGTGCTCATTTTTGTCGCTGGCACTATGGGCCCCTCTTCGTGGCTTTCTGGATGTCCCCTTGGAAGTTTTCGCTCTGAAGCAATTCAAACACGATCGTCCTCCGTACAATATATCCAAACGCAGACCTTTTGGACTGCGACCGATACACGAAGGTTATTCAATTGTCAGGTGTCACGCTCATTCTCCCTTTTCATGCATCCGGCTCCTTGAACACGACGCATCCTGAACTATGCTGACCCTGACAAACAAAGAGACTCAGTCGGGTGTAACAACGACTATGTGATATATTCAGTACCTGACAAACAAAGAGACTATCTACATGTCAGATACAGAGTGAGACAACAATAATGAGTGACATACCTCAGTCGGGTGTAACAACGACTGAGGAAAGAAGACGTGGCGAACGAACGGGGATGGACACGGTCGGGCGCCTATTTAATGATGCGTATACTACGAGAGCGGTTTGAATAAAAGGAATGTATATACGCTACGTAGCAGTCCGTAAGTCCATGATATTGACACTCCCCCTCGATGAACGGGTAATTTTACTTGCGCGGATTCATTCCGAGCAAGGAGGTGAGTGCACGGAATCGTTCTCCCGGTAAGGCCTTCGTGAATATGTCTGACACATTCACGTCCGTGTGGACCTTATGGAGTGATATCGAATGATCGGCAACCGATTCTCGGAGCCAATGCAGCGCGATTTTGATGTGCTTCGTGCGCGCGGTGACTTCGTCAACATTTTCGATGATTCGGATTGTCGATGCGTTGTCGATATGGAGTGGGATAGATGATTCCGGAGAAAAACCGATCTCCTTGAGGAGTTCTCGGACCCATAGGATTTCGCGACCTACATGAGTGGCCGCATAATACTCGGCTTCACCAGTCGAGAGCGCGGTCGCGGTTTGCTTCTTCGCAGACCAAGAAAAGCAACCTTGACCGATCGTGAGCGCATATCCTGAGACGGACCGGGCATGATCAGGATTATTTGCATAGTCAGCGTCACAGAAAGCGGAGATGACAGGTGGTCGGGAGACATTGTGGCCACCAATCGTGAGTTGGTAATCCGAGGTACCTTTGAGATACCGGAAGATACGTTTGACTGCTTCCCAGTGAGCAGGTCCGGGGTTCGATGAGTATTGCGCAACTCTGTGAACCGCAAATGCGATGTCCGGGCGAGTCATGACAGCAGCATGATTGAGCGCTCTGACTGCATTTTGGTAGGGAACACGGTACATAGNTNCTTCGCTGTGCGGGTGTNGANGGAGAATCGGCAGTGGAGAGGTTGGAACCAGGAGCCATGGGAGTCGAAACTGGGTTAGCATGTTCAAGACCATAACGCTTGACAATGTNGTCGATGTATCGTCGGTGAGAGAAGGAGATGGTGCGAGCAGNACGGTCGCGAGAGACTTCAATTCCGAGAATNTGGGTCATCTCACCACCGTCTTTGAGGGCAACNTGTTCACGAATCTGNCTCTTGAGGAGTTGGACTTCATGAACAGTTGAGCANAAGAGACCAAGGTCGTCGACATGGGAGGAGATGATGGAGATGGCGCGAGGNGTGNTACGGATGAAGATGCAAGTATCCGATTTGCATACCTTGAAGCCAATCGAAGTGAGTATGGACTTCAGCTTCTGGTACCAAAGGTGACCAGACTGCTTGAGACCGTACAACGCCTTCAAAAGACGCCAGACCCAATCTTCCTTACCCTCGACTACGTACCCTTCNGGTTGCTTGACATAAACAAACTGTTCCTCAGGGATTTCNGAGTTGAGGAAGGCAGAGTTCACGTCAACAACGTGGATTTCCCAGTCATANGCAGCAGCGATAGCGCAGATGAGACGGATGGACTGGATTTTAGCGACGGGTGCGAAGGATTCTTGGAAGTCGATACCTGGTTTCTGAGAAAAACCCTGTGCAACGAGACGAGCCTTTTCTAGGGTGATCTCCCCCTGGCTATCTCGTTTCACAGCATATACCCACCTAGTACCAATGGCAGAAGCTCCAGGGGGAAGCTGCACGAGTTCGAAGCTTTTCAGCGACGTAATGGAGTGCATCTCCTTGTCCATAGCAGCAATCCAGCGATGGCAAGCAGGAGAAGTGATGGCTTGGCGGTAGGTTAGTGGAACATCTCCAGAAGCGTAAAGAGCAGCCTCAGGAGGATTCTCAGGAGGGTTCTCCTCCTGGTTAGGCTCCCCCTCAATGTCCTCTCTCGTCCGAGGCTCAGCGCCTGCAACAGGCTTCCGCCTACCTTCGTTCGAGACATCTGTAATCGACGTGCGCGCTTTATCAGCAGCAGCACGGAAAGGGAGTTGTCGTGGGGGTGGTGGAGCGGGTTTAGGACGGGGAACACGAGGTGGAATGAGTGGAGGTGCAGGAGGTTGTACCTCAACCGCAGGGGGTGGAAGCAAGGATAGACCAGGATCAGTTGACAATTCAAAATCATCATCAGGAGCCGTCTCAGGGGATGAATCACCGAGAGACTTGTACTGGAACTGATGAGAAGACTCGGAGGTAAAGAGATTGTGAGAAGTCGTATTGTCGTCAAACTTAACATGAATGGATACCTGGATCGATCGCTTGTCTGGATGGTAAAGACGATACGCCTTTTGGGTGTCAGAGTAACCCACAAAGATTACTTGTTTACCCTTCGGATCAAGCTTACGTCTCGAGGGGTTAGTGTCAAGAACGAAAGCTCTGCAACCAAAGCGATGGAGATGGGAGATATCGGGTTTCGAATGATGCTCTTCGGTGAAGGGAGTGGAGTTGGAAAGGGAGGATGTGACGTGACGATTCCGCGTATACACGATGTAATTGACCGCCTCAGCCCACAAGAAAAGTGGCAGGCTAGAGTCGATAAGAACAGTGCGTGCACGATCAAAGACAGTGCGATTGAATCGTTCTGCACGACCATTCTGCTCTGGAGTGTAAGCGGTAGATGATTCGTGACGAATACCATGTTCCTGCAAGAAGGAAACAAAAGATTGAGAGAAGTACTCGCCACCATTGTCGGTACGGAACGTCCGAAGTCGATCCCCATCCGAGTTATTCTCCACGAGTGCTTTCCACACTCGGAATTTCTCGAAGGCTTCGCTTTTAGCACGGAGAAAATAAACCCAAGCTGTCCCTCTCTTGTCATCGAGAAAGGTTATGACGTAGCGGGAACCTGAAAGAGATTGGACTGGAGCTGGTCCCCAAAGATCCGAATGGACAAGACCGAGAAATCGTGTCGCTCTTCCTGACTCCGAGGGAGGGAACGAAGCACGAGTGATCTTGCCTAGCGCACAAGGGGCGCACATAGGCGGCTCAAAGTTGAGCTCTGCCTTTGAAAGCGTAACTCCCGTCACCAAACCTTTACGAATCATCGAATGTACCGAGGCGTAGTTAAGATGACCAAGGGAACGATGTAGTTGTTCGAGTTTCGAAGGAGGTGAAGCGGCAGCAGCATAAGAGAATTCGTCCGAGCGATTTGGTGTGTTGAGGTAGTAGAGACGGTCACGAAGCTTCGTCCCAGTGAAGACAACTGAATCACCAGCCAGAATCTTCTCCAGTAGAGCCCAGCCATCCTTCATTTCGAAGCAGACAGCTCTCCCGTTACCGAATAGCGTATAGCAACTCGATTCATCAAGACGGGGTATAGAGATGAGAGTAGGGTGATTACCGGTGATGAGCTCTATGCGTGGGCACGGCCTAATCCACTACTCAAACCCAGAGAGGGCGTAGTCGGATCACCTACGTTGAGATACGAACAGGAGAGTGGAGAGGGAGCAAGGTTTGGTGGTTAGTAGACGAGAGTCGCTTACGCGTCGAACGACGATAAAGCGAAAGCGACGAGAGACGAGAGAAAGTGAAAGCGACGTAGGTTGGCGCCTGAGAGCTTCCTGAAAGGTTGCGAGGGGGTCCTCGTAGCTCTCGCGAACAAGCGA
>JANAWD010000566.1:0-27210 GCA_027627245.1 Meripilus lineatus | reverse complement strand
CTCGAGCGATCCCCTCTCCTCTTCATGCCTACTATCTCTGCTCTCAATCCTCGCCGTGCTTCTCCTCCACCCCTCTCCTGAACCCACCATCCTTAACCCCCTCTTGTCTGTTCTTCACTTTTTGAACCTCGGCGACCCCATCCCTTACCAGCACTCTTTCGCGGCCTCTTCCCTGCCTCACTTCCGATACTCGGTCCCGCTCAATTTCACCTACCCACTCGGTCAGTCCTCTTCCTTCCGCTTTCACCACGCTGACGCATATGTCGCAAGGTATCCGGGTACTATGTCATACCCCACGCCAGTGAGCTGGCGCGCCCCTTCCAGAGTGCTTCATACTATCAAACAATCCGGTTGGTTGGATGTATATAGGATTTGGGGATGGTCAGGTCATAAGGTGCGCCCTGTACATTCTCTCTCACTCTGAAGTGAGTTCATATGGTGATTTTTTGTTAGCTCTTCATGTGTCCGCCAATGCTGACATTCAGCAGGTAAGTCTCCCGCTTCTCTGTACAACCACCCCCACTTCCTGTCCGCCCCCTTGTGAGGGCTTTGACATTCTCCTTTACTATAGGTTTCCGCTTCTCATTTCATCATCACCCTACCCTGTTCACCCTTGCCTTGATACCTGTCTTGCTATCCGCCCTCACCACTAACACTACCCTGCTGTATCCCTTACCCCATCACCCGCATGTCCATCATGTTGACTTTATTTAATTGATTGGTTTCCCCTCAGACTGTTGTTGTGACCTGTCCTCTGTTATACACCTGCCTTGGTTATAAAATTTAATATTTGTGTAGACTTAATCATTTGATTTCCAAAATATATCTTGAAGAATTGATATTCTCCTTGTGTAATGAGTGAATGAATTTTTTCTAATGTGTTTTCAAGCTATGAACTGATGAAGTTGTGAATCTATGAAGTAATGAATCAATGACTTTATAAACAATGGACCAATGAATCAGAATTTGGGATCAATGAACCTGCTGAACCAAAAAATTCATATGTTCACTAGTGTTCATTAGTGTTCAGCATGAACTTTTTTAGTTCATACTGGTTCATGGCCAAACACTTTTACTGATGTGCGTCAGACTTCTGACCTCCTGCCAACAGAAACAATAACTCTCGGTTGAGCGTTCCACGTCGCCCACAATCGGCCTCGCATGCAAATTGGAAGACGAAGCGGGGGACTTCGTCGCTCAGGAAGAGGCCGCCGCTCACGACCCTCGGGTTCGGTATATTCACTTCATTCTCAGCTGCGCTGTATTATTTCCTTGGAATGGTGAGTACAAAGAAGTTAAAATCGTGACGTCAGTGTCCTAATTATCTCTAGCCTTGATTACTGCCAGTCCCTACTTTTTGTCAAGGCTGGAAGGCTCTCCTATGAAGAGCACATTCAACTCGTATCTCTCAACGACTTTCACTGTTACAAACTTTGGCTCCCTGGCGCATGCTCCTATTTCATCGAAACTGGTATGTGCTTCCAAAATCTCCACCTCGTTACATATTTATGTTGTCGACCCTCTAGTCTTCCAGTGCCCGACGGGCCATGGCTACCCTAGCCATCTTAACGTTCCTTGCACTTACGCTCACAATCAGCACATGGATACACGCACCACCCGGACTATTTTTCGCCTTTGTAATTGTGACTCTGCTTCACGTGGTTCTCCGCTTGCTGTTAGAGTTTGCTATGGATTCTAATCAAGTGCGTACTTTGTACTACTCCTCAAATTTTACCTCTCTGATCTGTCACTCTCTTTTCCCATTCCAGAGAAATATGTTGCTTGACCAGGCGTGTACCAATCTGCAATGGTTATTCCAAGATGCAACACATCTTTCGGATCTGGCTCCTGAACCCGCCTCCCATACACGATCCTTTTGCTCGGGTTGCACACCTCTGACACTCTCATGTTTATCTGCTTAATCGCTCCGTGTTTCGGCTGTTGGAATTCTCATGCTTCCCATCTTTGGGGTCGTACTTGTTGGTTCTCTGAGGCTGACCGTGATAGTCGCAACATCGCAGGCTCAACCATTTGCCATTAATTTTCCGATCTGTTTGCATGGCTTCAACGACACAATAAAACCATGTTGCACTGTGGTTGGATGAGATTACCAAACTGATTCAGTGTACTGTGCCTCATCAGATTGCATGGATCCTTGATCGGGCAAGCACATCGTGCTCGATGGTCAATCGTATCCCTTCTTCAGCTTGGGGGCGGTATCCACTGCGCATCATAGAGAATCGCACTCGCCAAACAAGCTCAGTCACAGAAGATCGTTCCACGGTGTCTAACAATATTATGTATCTGTCTGCTTTCTTGCTGTCCCACTTTCCTCATGATGCCAGTGCCCATTTACATTTTGTCAGTTCTTGTCACCTGTGTACTATACCTCACAATATTGTGACACTTCAATAGAACAGTATCCATTGTCTCCTCGGTTTACCAACCTCGTCATAAGTTACATCTTGAATCTTTTGCTGGGCTCGGGACTGGGCGTGTGGAACACAGCGCCGCTCTCGAAGCCAAGTTTAAGCCGTGATTTTGGATTTTGATTGGTTCTCCGGCTGGACTCGCCGCACATCGGCAGGACGGACAGTGTCAGTATCCGCGGTTCATTGCCCTCCCTTTTGGGAAGCAACCTAAAGGGGAAATATCGAGAAGCTCTTGCCTTATATATCCTGGGGAGTTTACACACTCCTACAGAGGTGAGGTCGAGCAGCAACAGTACATAACAGGGAATGTCAAAGCTTGAAGATGGCATTATAGATCTCTATCCCTATCCCGCAACCAGAGGAAGCCAACTGTTACCAAGTGACCTGAGGACCCTGCATCAATCTGAAGCATTGCGCGAATTGCATATATACGGATGGGGTGTCATTCGGAAGGCCCTAGACAAAAATATACAGATGGCCAAGCTATCAAACCAGTTACAGCTCCATCCATAGTTGCAAGTGAACATCGATACATCTTTTCGAAGAGGAAGTCATGGGCGAGAAGATCAGACTTCCGGATGAGTTGTGTCCGCAGAAGTAAGGCCCAATGTCTCGCTTGAAGTGAAGCAAGTCATCGCTGTGAAAGAGGAACTTTCGTCTTCCCAGGGAATGAGGCTCCTTGCAAAGTGTTTTGTTGAGCAATGCGGAAGCCAATTGACTGGGTGCAAGTTACAGCGCTTAAATTTTCGGCCCTTTTTGAGTTCTGCGTGACGTGACCGATGATGTGACTCAGGTCCAGACCCAAGGCCGATGAGATATCAGCGAAGCGTGCAACTCTCTTTCGGTTCTATTCGTCTTTGGAGATAATTCATTGGACAGAATACGTGGTACATCAGAGTCGAGATATATTATCCTCGTTAACAGTGCCTCCTTCTAACGCAGAAATCGCTGGAGAGACTACGGCGACTGGTGCTGGAGAGCAACACATTCCGGCTCTGAACAATATCTCATCTTTAATGATCTCCAAATTGTCGTAAGAGGCGGCCATAATATCCTTTGGTGCTAGTTGTTTTGACAAGACGTGGACCGATAGCTTCTTCCTGATTGTCGACGAGGGGAGCACCAATGCGTCATAAGCCTCCACCACATCTTGAATTCGTAGCTCCTTGATGGCGGCGGCGTCCACCTCATCTAGACAGTACGTCAACGGGGTGATCATGCGACAACAACAATTTCAGGGCAGTTACTCTGTAGAAAGTCTCTGTATCCGGATCGTATATGACCCCAAAACCGGGATGTTTCCTCTTGAAGATTCTTGCTTTTTTCAAGTAACTTCATGATTAAGCCGTCTTTGTTCGCCTCGAAGTCTTCAGGGGACATTTCTACCAATTTGTCGCGGTAACTTCTCAGGAAGGCATCTAGCCTTTCCTCGAGATAACGTGGATGCTTCAAGCTTTGTATCTTAAACCCTAAACCCATCGAACCAGAAGATGACCACAACGAGTTAGAGACGATGTATCTGGAAACGAAATGTCAGGATTGATGTAAACATAATTCGATGGAAGGTTTTGTACCCCAGCTGCTCTACGGTGCGAAGTTGGCTGAATACCGGCTCTTTAATGGCATGAACGATCAATCGGAGTATGGAACGCAGTCGAGCATCGGCAACATCGCCGAACTGACAGTAGTACGTCAGGCTTGAGTTGAGCTCTTTCACGTCTGCCACATCCTTGAGAAACACAAGGTTTGAACCTCGATACGAGAACGATTAGCTTAAATTTCCTTTCATCGGTGATTCAACACACCTGATGGCAGGAGTATAGAGCGATCGTGAGGCCTCTGGGAAATTGGTATAGGTCGAGATCCTAGGCGCATCTCGACAGAATCGATCATCTTGATTGCTGCCTGGGAGAACATAGAATGACGGAAATGTTTGGCTAGATGTAGATGAATGAACATACTTTTTCATCAATGTTCCCCGTGATAAGAGCTTGCATATACACTCTCGAAAGTATCTCTCGTTTATGATAAACGATGTCACCCACAGAGATTCCTGAGAATAATGTGTTATTTCACGAGGAGTGACACCGACACAAAAACTTACCATCAATTTCTGCGAGTTTCTCTTCCGCAGTCCATACCTCAGGAATTAAAAGGCGAGAGATAAAGTACTCGGACAAAACGGAAGGTTGGCTGATGTAGAAATTCTCATATTCTCTTTGAAGCTGTAGCGCTGTCGATAAGAGGTCAGGAGATAGAGAGGTTCACGAACCTGTTCAGCGATAACGCTCAAACGATCGGGCTTCACCTCCAAATTAACCAGTCTCTCTACAACTGTGTCTAGCAGCGTGCCAAGCTTGTCGTTATACCCGGAAACTGATACCACCAGACCACCTCTGTGATTAGTGACACCATATCCCAATCCTGCCAACCGTGCGTCGTATGTTACTTCGGAGAGATCGTCATCCAAGAGGTCTGCTAGTAAACTATATCGCACTCAGTGCCTTTCCACCAACCAAGCGTCAGTGCTTGCTCACCGAGTAAGGACGGCATGCCTAGGTGTCGCATACGCAAGGGTACTGAGAATGAATGGTGAGTGAGGTTGTAAATAGATCGAGCCAGAAAACGTTGCAAACCTGCCAATATCGACCTTGACATGCCCCTTTGGGACCCAAAACTGGTCGTCTTTCTTATACCAAACAGAGGATAATGGCGATGTGTGGACGCATCTTGGATATTTCAAAGGCTGATGACACCATAATTACTAGATTTCATTCCCAGGTTGGGTGATAGCAATCGCACCTCTGGGGTATCATGTTTGTCGACCGAGAGATTCTCCGGGATATACGGATTTGGCTTGGGCAAGTACAGCTCTTGGATCGTGTGCGGCATCTTAGCCTGGGAGACGAATTCTGAGCATGAGATGAAGTCGTCCGAAAAAACAGACAGACCTTCTCCAGGAAGCCCTCGTTAAACTTTCGAACGTAGTATTTCGTTCCATACCACTTCTCTGTCTCCCATTTTAGATCCCCAGACGGCTTTACTACTTCTGGATCGTGCTCTTTCGCCAACACCATGACTCGAGAACTCTCGGGTACAAGGGACCGGAGCACTTCGCGAACTTGAGATTCGTCCCATTCCCGTACGATCTTGCCACTGAGGATCCAATGTGGGGGGCGAGGTTCGGCCAAGTTCAAAGAAACGGTAGAGGCAAATGTGTGGGGCTGGGATTTTTCTCGAAATCGGAATGACACCTTCGACATTGCGCTGATCTCGGAGAAATGGTACGGCTCAAGGGTAGCGGTACGTAGGAGACTCAAGTAGTCAAAAATCGCCAATACCACGTCCTCATAGTGACCTGCAGGGTTAGTAAACGACCATGAATGTGATAACCGAAGGTCATTTGAGGCTTACGATAACCTTCCTTTGTGAGCTCTCCCTCAATAGAGAAGGATTGAACCTCCCTGTTACGAGAGCTTGGGCCAGCACTAAGGTCCACGATCCAGCCCTTCTTCTTGAGGTATGCACAAACGCTTCCGGGTCCCTCATGTCCAACGAAGTGAGCAAGATACCGCGCCGGCTGAGTTTGAAAGTGGTGAGTTTGATCAGGTATCAAGAACGTAAGGTAAAATTCGTAGTAATCCTTGACAGTCTTTGCGAACACAATCGACTGGTGCAGAAGGTTGATGGGAAGAGGTAAGTCGAGATGTCTGATATTCAGCACTCAGGAG
Organism: Meripilus lineatus; assembly: GCA_027627245.1. NCBI lineage: Eukaryota > Fungi > Basidiomycota > Agaricomycetes > Polyporales > Meripilaceae > Meripilus > Meripilus lineatus. The sequence goes on along the minus strand of JANAWD010000566.1, from coordinate 21,047 downwards.
GACTCACCCCATTTTCTTTTGGTCCCCAAGGGGACTCCGTGATCGCAGGGCGTGAGGCGAGTCCTCGATTGGGAATGGGTGCGAAGAGCGGAACTGCCAGAGACGTGAGCTCATCCAATGATTCTGGCGAGGGCGTCTTGATCAGCATGGGGATGTCGAGCAAATGGAACTTCCCCACCCTGCCCTACGACGGCCAGAGTCATTCGTCCTGCACAATACTCCTTTTCCCACCATTCTACCAGGCGGCGTCGTGTCTCGCGCTCAATTGGGCCCTCACCTCCAGAGGTGACTTGATCGCTTGGCTCGTTCCCCGTCTTTTTTCTGGCGGCCTCCGTCAAAGAGGCATAATTACCTGTTCCAAATTTACTCCATGGATGTCCGGGAATGCTGAGACTCTTGCCGAGCTGTATAATTCTCCGGATGTCATTCTGTAGATTCCTCTTATTCTCTGAATCCACTGCATGTATTTCTCGAGAGGTTAGATTTGTGTAGAACATGGGTGAATGAAAGAACGCTGCAAGCCGAGGAAGGGCTTGTGATAGTAATTCTGGTTTGATTGAGAACCAGTAGTTTTGCCAAGACCCAGCAGTGCCTGCATTACGACTACCACCATTGGATGTGATGAACTGGAAACACGGTAAGAGCGATTGAAAGAGTCTCAGCAAGGAGATATCTCACAGATAGAAAGTCATTTTCTTCTGGAAATGGTTTCGAACCCTATATGACAACTTGAAATCCCCAAAGAGTCCTCTGGGCAAGAAACTACCTACCTTGGAGAGCATATGTTCACAGAAATGTGCGAGACCTGGAACATCATCCTGAAAAAAGTCACCTTAAGGTTTAAAAACGGAGGCAAGGAACAAGCCACTCACAGGGTCATATAGAGATCCGACGGCGATTGTCAAACATGCGGCAGCCTTGTCTGCTGCAGGGTCGTGTACCAGGATAGCTTGGATTCCGTTCTCCAGTCGGACGATGCGGTACTGTCTGTCATCCGGATCCGACTTCTCTATCTCTCTTGTGAACACATCGTGAGCGGGGATATCCCCGGAAGAGGGCACATGTCGCCAGTCGCTACCAGGGTCGTGTCCGATTGTCATCTGTCGGTCCTGTTGTCTCGTAGGTCTTGGGATACTCTATCGCAAGGTTCAAAAAAGAAGATCTTAAAGAGTCAATAATCCTTACTTCAGTGAATACTGATGATCTTCGTATGTTGTGATATAGTGCTGGCTTGTGTGACGATCCAAAACTCGCGGTGGTTAAATGATGATTTGTGAAAGATCTTACGTCTTTACAATATGCAGGAAGTTGAGATGAGCGTAGAATCGTTGTCACTGCATTTGCACGCAATGCAGAACGCGCAATCGAATGATACGTCAGGATGCTGTGACCTATGAGTACCGTGCTCGATCGATGTGGCGGTTGCTGGGAAAGTCGGCGTTACCATTAGAGGATATCCCGCCCCAAACGTTCGCGCATCCCGTTTTGGTATTTAAGCGCACAATGAGGCCTCGGCTCAACCCTCCAAGTCAAAATGAGTTCCGCCACAAATCTCCAGCTGTCCTCAGCCCTAACGAAGGCGGTCGCTATAACTCAGTGACACACTATACATTTTTCCACTACATCTTTTTGGCGATGTCAAAAGACTCGTTTTGTGCTATCTGTTATCTCTTCTGTTGAGACTCTGACATCATCAACCCCAGAACGTATGCCACCAATCCGAAAGCGTGGCGATCTCAAAATAAGGGTGACTGCGATTGCTATTTCTTGCATCCCAACCACCACTTCTATCACTCGAATACTGCGCTCATTATGCCTTCGCGAACAAAGCATATCGTTCTTCCCATCCACGTTTCCCAGCATTATGACGCTCCGGCAACTCCACACTGGCACGAATCAGGGTGGAGAGTTGGAATGAGGAAGCATAATCTCTTAAAGCTTTCGTTCCTCGTTGTTATCGCGCTATTTTTCTTCTCTACTTCGATACACGTCCGTCCGCGTCGCGTTCTCAACGATAGCGCACCGCCTCTTGGACTCCCGAAGGATGTGCAAACGGCATGGGGACAGTATTCTCCCTATTTCCCCGTTGGTATCTATCTACCTCCACCTACGGAGTGTGTTATCGCACAGGTCAATATTGTGGGTGTTCCATTGTTTTACTGGTGTTGAGTATTGACGACTTACTTGATTGTCTCAGCTTCAACGACATGGTGCAAGGTTTCCGAATTCCTTCGACACTTACGAGCAATCAATCAAGAAACTTCTATCAGTGAAGAAGTATGAAGATACTCGGCTTGATTTTCTCAAGGAATACGAGTACGACTTGTCAAGCGAGAAGTTGACCTCCTTTGGTGCCGCTCAGTAAGTGGATCAGGGATCGTCGTTTAGTATGAACTTTTGAAGATCTCAGTCTCACTCAGATCCTTCAACGCCGGGGAAGAGGCATTCAAGCGGTATAGCCACATCGTCTCTGAGGACAATATACCATTTGTCCGGGCAACTAGAAAATCCAGGGTCATCGAAAGTGCTACAAATTGGACAGTAGGTGCGAATTAGCGTTTTTTCGTTCAACACAATTCCCGATGACCCAAGCTTTAGGTTTCGCCGCTGCAAGTCAGCAACAATATAACCCGTTTCTTGACTTAGCAATCCCAGAAGATCAGAACAACACTCTAAATGAGAATTGCCCAAATGCGAATGATGGTACCCAGCAGAAGGATGAATGGCTTTCCGTCTTTGCAACCCCAATCGCACAGAGACTTGAGGAAGCAGCCCCAGGGTCAAGTTTGACCAACAACGATATCTTCAACCTCATGGCTATGTGTCCCTTCGAGAGTATTGCGAAGCGACGCCCCAGCGACTTTTGTGGGATTTTCACAAAAGAAGAATTCAGAGAGTTTGAGTACCACGGTGATGTGGAGAAATATTACAAAACGGGGTAAGTCTTGCTTGATTTGGTGCGTTGAAGTGCTCTCATGTTTTCCCTCAAAGATATGGCGAGAGCCTTGGACCTGTTCAGGGTGCTGGCTATGTCAACGAGCTCATCGCGCGTATCACTGGTCAGCCGGTGCAAGACGACACATCCCATAACTACTCTTTACCCTTCCCATCGGGCAGAACCATCTACACCGACTTCACTCATGAGAACTTGATGATCGGTGTCTTCTCGGCCATGGGCCTATTCAATAAGAGTACAACCCCTCTCAGTACGAGACGTATGGATACGGACCGCGAGTGGGTCGCAAGCAAGATGGTTCCCTTTTCTGCTCGTATGGTTGTCGAAAAGATGACGTGCGGTGGAGTCATTGGCCGAGGTTTCGAGAAGGATTTCGTTCGAATCTTAGTCAACGACGCAGTCCAGCCATTGGAGTTCTGTGGAGGCGGAAGAATCAAAATGTGTACTATGGATGCTTTCGTGCGAAGTCAAGGATATTCGAGGGGTCCGGCAGGAAAGGACTGGAGAAAATGTTTCAACTAGACCCTATGGACTGTGTATTTTAGGGAATGCAGCCTTGTGTATCATACTACGTGTATTACAGCATCTTCAGAATTGGGTAAACACCGCTGACGATAAACCCGACTGGAACGCTCATTCACCATACCCCGAATTCAAGCAGCTCCTGATCGGTATCGGCTCCGAGTGGGACATTGAAGACTCGATGGCCACAGATCATTCATCCGGAGTCCGAATGCATGCCCTTGTTTTTTTCTCTTGGTCAGTTCTTTAGCAATGCTTACCCTGGATGTACAAATGAACACAATTAGCTGGACCTACTTGCGATTTTACGTTCACCACAAGACCAGAGACTCAGTCATGCTGGCTTCCGGGTCTGGTAATTCAAGATCCTCGGAAGAAGTGAAGCGTAACAAAACCAGAGAATAGTGATTGGCGTCCCAAATTCCTTGAGGACCTGCTGGGCATTGGTTTAGGAGGAGGACTCGGATGACTTACACTCTATCGTTCTCCGACTCCAACAAAAAGCGAGTGTGACCGAGGGCGTGACACAATGTGACCCACCATGTGCTTAGCATGGGACTAGCACGGGTGTGACATGGCCCTCGGAGAGTCCCAGTCACATCTTCCTCCCGAATTTTGTTCAGGTCCCCTCCTCCTCCGGGATGGTGACACGTTGCGGGTACGACTAGGCATGATATACTGTCCTCCTCTTCCTACTCCATTCGTTCAGCAACGCCCTCTACGCGTCTCCATGATCATGGTTTTCAATCTGCTTAGAAAATTTGTCGCATTTCTCGGCACTCTCGCTAATCTTGGCCGCCGTTCTGAACCGCTGGTATGTTGCTTGCGGCCGCGCTGTGATTCCCTACAAGTTCCAATACTGGCATTCCGTTCTGATGTCTTACTGCAGCCTTTGGAATGATCTTGTTATAAACCCCTTGGACTAATTGGCTCGTCTTCTCCGGAATCGTTTGTTGTTATGGGCCGGGGGTGAATCGGGGGGACCACAGAGTCAGGTATCCCACAACTTGTTGACTCTGGCCACGGGAAAGAATCCAAGATACCTTGCTTGAAGCCTCTCTGCGTGATCTAGGTGTTTGATTTGACTCGTCAGGTAGACACAATCTACCTTGCGTATCCCCAGTATTTCGTGACGTCTTTCCCTCTCCTAATCGCAACAGCGAATTTAGCAGACGCTGAATGCAATTTTAGAACGGCACCGATATAGGGGATCTTGGTGCTTTGTCACTTTCGTTTTCAACTGCATTGGCGCTTCTCAAGCGACCATGCTCTCTAGACCTCAAGACCGCGGAACTTCCATAAATGACGAAAACATTCCGCGGATAGCATTCATTGAGGGATCTCTTCCGCGATCCATAGCTTCCGAATGGACTTCTTGCTCCAAATGGCGTAACAAGGATTGACATTACCCAGAGACTTTGTGCCTTGGATCCTTGGTCAATGCCGCTCACGCGTCTTCCCGAAGATCGTCGGGGTGCTTGGTTGTCCCTACTCACAGGGCTCAAACACCTCATGGTCTTGTTCGAGACCTTGTCTACTCACGAACTTGTCCCCTGAATTCTAAGTCGTGAAAACAAAAATGGACCTGGCAGACACCAGCTGTATAAAAGGAGTCTCAAGCTAGGCACAGTTTCGACATCAAGTCTTGACTTGGTACCTGATTCCCCTGCCCTCTCATTCACCTTCATTCTTTCAAAACTTGTGACCATGCGCTTCTCCGCGTTCACTTCCTTGGTCCTCGTTGCCGCTTTCAGCGTCTCCGTCTCCTCGGCCCCGCTGCCTTCTCAGGATGACGAGGCCGTCTTCATCCGCGAGATCTCTTCCGAGAAACGTGGCTACTATACTTTCCCTTCCTACGCAAAGGGTGGCAATGCCCAATCCGGAAACAGCGGGAATGCCGATGGTGGTAGCGTCGGTAACTTCGGATGGAAGATCATCAACTATCCTTATGCCAGTATGTCGACTTCAACCAGATCCCGTTTGGTAGACTCCAATGCTGAGCCCTTCGGTTTTTAGACAAGGCAGGAAATGGTGGCCTCACTGCTAGTGGAAAGGCTGTTGGTGGCTCGGGTCCTGGTGGAGGAGGATCTGCTGTCTCGGGGAACACAGGCAATGCCAACGGAGGCTCCGTCTACAACGAAGGTGCTTACATTGTGAACGGCGCTCATGCCAGTAAGAAACCTTCCCTTTCTGTATCAAAAGTTTATCTACTGACTTCTTCTCTATAGACACGGCTGGAAATGGTGGATACGCTATCAGTGGCAATGCCATTGGCGGTAATGCCAAGAGGTCCCCTGGTGGTGCATACGGCGGCGGAGGTTACTCCCCCTACGGATCGTACTACGGTAACTACGGAAAGGGAGGCGATGCTCAGACCGGGAACAGTGGGGACGCTAATGGTGGTGATGTTGTCAACATTGGTGGCAAGATCTTCAACGGCCCGTATGCCAGTGAGTACCCTCATAGCAGGATGGTCGAGGGTTGACTTACTTGGATAATTCTATTCTCTAGACAAGGCTGGCAACGGTGGCCTTTCCAAGACCGGAACCGCCATTGGTGGAAATGGCCCCGGTGGAGGAGGTAACGCTGTCTCTGGAAATGCTGGCAATGCCAATGGTGGTTCCGTTTACAACTCAGGAAGCGTTATTGTCAATGGTCCCCATGCCAGTACGTCTGACTATCCTTTTCCGGATTTCATTCTACTGACGAATGTCGCATCTGTAGACACCGCAGGAAACGGAGGCGTCTCGATTAGCGGCAACGCCTACGGTGGTAATGCCTACTAAGTTCATTCTCTTCGCCCCATTTTCTGTGATTTTGTACCCTCCATTTGTGTTTTATATGCTCCGGTGTATCGATAGTCCCAAGTTTGAGAAGTTCAATGTATTAATCGCTCTTTGAACCCGACATACGTCAAGTCCGAGATCATTCTACTGTGGAGAATGCATACCAAGTTTCAGTGTGTTCGGCCGCCCACGAGCCTCCGTCTATCTCCTGCCCTCGGGAGACCAAGACGGATTATTGAGAGTAATAAATCCTACTCCTCCATCGAGCACTTGATCGACAACAAGCTGCAGACTCGGCGACACGGGGGTATCCTCAAGTGCCCACAGCGCAACCGCGACCGTGCTGGCGAATGAATGAGAGTATATCCTCAGCTGAATCTTGAGGTACCTACTTTTTGCCTCTGAAGTTCAGTATTCCTTCATGAACGGGGAACTTCGCCTGGGGTCCGAGATTCGCTACCCTCTGAACGGAACGCTTAGCGACACTCCGTTATTATTTGGGCTGAATCTCACCTTGCCAAAATGCCAACCATTCACGAATAGAATAGCTCGGTAGGGTTGACCCAAAGGCTCAAACTCAAAGGACACCATCATATCGGTATCTCTCGGAATATTCAAATTGAATGTCGTGACGAAGAACCCTACTCCAGCCTTTCCGTTTGGCAGCCCTTGAGATAGGTCGCGCTTTACCCATGATGAGGTGTCGAAACCGGGTAGGTGCCACCCTTGTCGTTCACCAAAGAGTCCTCCTTCGTTGAAAATTCCACGGGTCTTGTCGGGGTACCTACGATCCATGGGTTCACATGGATTAGTCTATAGAATGATCAGACCTACTGGGTGTATCCTCCGATCTTCCCCTGGACCTTCCACTCTCCGAATGTCCCCGAATTCAGTTGGAACCCAGGGATTCCTCGCGAAGATTTTTCTGTAGGCATTTAGTACCTCGTGCTTTGATGGATATATGTAATAATCACCTCCAAGATAATCTTCGTCATTCCCCATATTGTCCTGCGTTGACTTCGGTCAATGGATATCTTAATATGTACAGTAGAGCAAGCACCGACCTGAATGACGGTTATGACATTGTCTTTCCGTAGTTGGATTGAACCGGATGGGAACTCGTACAACGAGTTTGTCTGATTATTGGGTGAAGAAGTAGAGTTCAGGAAGTGATTATTCAACCAGACGGATGCGGCAAAATCTATACCACGGGTCAACTTTCGTTGAATTCCGATAGAGAGAATGACTTACTGCTACCGCCGTTGATGGTGAGGTTGGCAGCGGTTGTCCGGGAAGAGCCTATGAAATGCCCTCTCCATATGACAATGTTCTCGCAGCTTTACAAAGAAAGCAAGAACGGTATGGTGTCGCAGTATCCAAAAGAGATTACGAAACAAACTTACAAGCCATAGTCACATCCTACAGTTTTCGTTCAGATATAATTGCATACTGAAAATTGCCCACAAACTCACCATACAGGACTCTCCCGTCCCCAAAGCTTGGTTTAGGAACAATGTTCGTCGACGTGTGATTCGCAATAATCCACCTACTGTCATCGAACCCTGGCTGAATCTCTGGGAGGCTATCTCCGAATTTCCAATTCGACAATGAGGGAATCTCGACGTTTGTAGGTTGAATCCTCTTCGGTAAGTTTCCTGTAAGGATCGAGGTTTTGAAAGACCCAGTATCATCCGTCGAAAACGATGCCTGGGTCATCGAAACACGGATTCCGTTCCAAGTTATCGTTCGAACTTCATCCGGTGCTATCACTGTCAGTTGAGTGGTTTGGTTGAGGTCACCTCTTAACGACAGCTCCCCGGATCTCGAGAGAGTTGCGTTTCGGAGCAAGTATGGTCCTCCAACCAACACTAGAGAGGTCGATCCAAATTGCCAATAGTTCTTCAAAGGGTCAGAGGAAGCTGTGGGTAGAAGAGGCGGCGCCCAGAACGAAGCGGCTGTGACTGGGTCACTGAATAGGATGATCTGCGTATCAGACTCCCAGATCGATACCACTTTCTCGATTCCAGGAAAAATCGTGACGGTCGTGTAACCATTTCGCAGTGAAGAGAACTTCACGTTTGTATTTGACTGCGATGGCCGAATACCGCGATTTCCAGAGAGAGGGAGAGAAAACTCGTGACTCTGGTCGGAATCACCGAATAGGAATAATACGTCACGAGTCCCAATTCTTCCAGCAAAGAAAATGCTAGCCGTCGAATATAGTAGGTGCGAATCACGGCCAAAGGTGTAATCGGTCACAAGCACTTTGCTCTGTCGACCATTCAAGGAGATCGAGGGCAGGGTCTGTGGAAGAGTGATAGTGCCAACCGAAGTGGGTACACTCAACGAGAACTCCGAGAATGCTCTAGATTAGTATCGGTGAGTTGCCTGACGAAAGAGAAAGCCATGTACTCACGTTGAATTCAAAGTATTCTGTCGAACAATGAAAAATCCTGTTCCTGAATCCGGGTTACGCAGGAAAGTGAGGAATGTTGTCGAACTATTGAGAGTAACACCAGGGACTCCAGACCCAGTATCCCCGATCCAGTCGGTTTTGTGAAATTGGGGTGAGCTACGTAAGAACATCGATTGTCGCTTAATTTCGTCGTATTTGGGTGAGAGCGCTCGATTTTCGCGGATAGCAGAGCCGTAGTCGTAGCTTCAATCTTTGTTGAATACCGGAAACCCATGAAAATCGAGGGACATACCTCGTGTAAACTCCGGGGTAAGGAAGTGCTCCCCAGCTCGTACCTCTGGGAGGGCAGTGAGTCTGGGTGACAGTAGGCTCACTGCATAAAACTCACCCATAGAACATGTAGAAGGAAATGAGCTTTGCGTTTGAAGCCCAGTTTTGTTTGTAGAAGACGTCTTCGAAATCTGGACCCGTCAACACCGCACAGCCGTCATATCCTGATCCTCCCCAACCATCCAAGGATCCACCTATTTTCGTTCATTTGAATGATGCTATATGCATCGCAGCCTACAACGAACCTTGAAATTCTGGCATATACCACGGCTGAGACGGGTTGACCTGCTCGTGGTATTGATGGTAGTTCAAAACCTCAGGTCGGGGCCACACCCTCGGGTTAGCGCAATCGTACCCAACAGGGTATGCGTCCTGCCGGTCTCTGAGTAAAACCCCAATGAAAAGGGTCAATATGTGCTTACAACTCCGTAAAGATCCACAGATCCGGTACCATTTATATAACCCATAAGTTCGCCTGGATCGTTGTATGTGCTGTACGACGCTAACTATCAGCAGCTTTGCAGTTAGAAGTGGATGGTGTGGAAACGTACAAAGGGACGACAATACCCTCTTCTTTGTGTGTCGCCTCTATCTCGGCGAAGTACTCAGCTCTTTCGATTGGAGATTGCCCATATTCGTTGTCTACGACGTTTCATGGAAGTGAAACAGTCTACCTAATGGTATGGCTTACCAATTTGCATTGCTATCCATAATCGTCAAAAAACATCCTCGTTATAGAAATTCGTTGATTCCTCACCAATGACAGGACCTCCATTTGAGATCTGATTCGGTCGAGTGAGACTTGCAATCTTTTCTATGTATGGCTTCCAAGCCGCTGTATAATCTGAGGCATTCGTCCTGAGTTGACCTGCGACCTGGCTTGTGGCCCAGTGCGCAATACCTCCTGCAGTCGTTTCGGCGTTGATCTGTATGTACAATGCAGATTACTCATTCAGCCTTCGACTCAAGGCTGCTTACATATGGTCCTATCGTTCGCATGCGTCAGTTTGTCAGTCGGGGGCATAGCTATCAGAGGATGGCTGCCCACCTGGTCGCAAGACGATGAAAATCCCAGCTGCTTTGGCGGCATCAAACATAGGCTGGAGAGACCTCCAGTCATTGAAGTCTAAAACATCCGGAGCGGGATTCGTTGTTCCCCCTGACAGAAATTGTCAGAGCACGGAGCGATTGTCGGATATGACTTCCACGAACAATGGACATATACACTTGGGGCAGAAGAATGATCATCGATATTACGGTTATGAGCTTGGAGCCTCGGAGATCAAGAACATACCTGACGCCGTTCATACCTGCGGCCACCATCTTCTGGAATATATCCAACCAAAGGCCCGGTACTGGCAATCGGAAAGCATGAAACTCTCCAGAGCTACAAGCATGTCAGCGAGATAATAAATACGCATTACTGGCTCACATACTACAAGAAGATTCGTTGATCATTGATGAACAAAGTGTAGTTATCCCATTGAACTGCATCTGTGAGGTTGTTTGAATGACGAGGGGGATCGGTTTGGCTTCTCTGAGTCGGGTGAGTAGTTATAGTCCCACTGGAAACAATGGTGACGGGATACGCAAGCGCAAAGACGAAGAAATACACCGCCCAACTAGCAATAGGATGCCAATGCATGATGGAAATCGGCACTAACATTGAACTTGTTCATCCACCCCTTATATGCACTTCATTTCAATGAACATTCAGAGCACCAGAATATATGGCCCAGCGGACCGCAGGGATCCGGAGAACGAGATCAGGAGGGATAAAGGAACCAACGGCGGCGAAGAAGGATTGTCATAAACCATGTCATATCTCGATAGAAGAAGACCAGCGAGGGTCATCTGTCCCTTCGCATTTACCAAACCCCATTCTCGACACAAGGATGCCAATCCCGACCATCGTTGAACGACAACAGCTGACAGAACCTGAAACAGTATTTTTCCATTCAATCAGTGTTGAACACGTCAAATTCGTACAACCACCTCGCGCAGTACACACAAATCCAAAGCAAGATTTACACCACATTGAAATCTCAAAGTCTTCCTCTTGGTGACCAAACCGGGTTGTTGGTCGCAATCGGCCCGACACCTCCATCCAAAACCTGATCCAACACGATTTGAAGGGTGGGTGAAATTGCGACATCCTCAAGAGCCCATAATGCAATAGCAACAGTGCTTGAATGTGTTCGTCAGAATTCATACAAGGCTCGCAGTCAGTGATGTGGACACTCACTTTTTCCCATGGTAGTTCAGGATACCTTCATGAACCGGGAACTTCGATTGAGGACCCAAATTTCCCGCTCGCTATATCATACCGTCAAATCTACCCTCTTGAAAAACGACATCAAACTCCTACCTTGCCAAAGTGCCACCCGTTGACAAACAAGATCGCCCGATAGGGTTGACCAAGAGGCTCAAACTCAAATGAGAGCATCGCATCAAGACCCCTGGGGATATCGAGATCGAAAGTTGTCACGAAGAATCCTACACCTGCACCACCGGATGGTAGACCTTCACCAAGATCTCGTTTCACCCATCGGGAAGTATCAAAGCCTGGCAAATGCCATCCTTGGCGTTCACCAAATAGGCCTCCTTCATTGAGGACTCCTCGAGTTTTATCCGGATAACTGCGTAATGTGACACTAGTCAGAAATAAACTTGGACACGGGTCGAAACAATGTGTTACCCAGTGTATCCTCCGACCTTTCCTTGTACCTTCCAAGTCGTGATTGTGCCAGTATTGAGCTGGAAGCCAGGTATTCCACGTGAAGATTTTTCTTCAAGACGGATAGTCAGCACAAACCACGACGAAGTCAGGCATCACGCATACCTCCACTATCTTCGTCGTTCCCCATATTGTCCTGAATGACAGTGATAACATTGTCCTCACCAATCTTGACACCTCCCGAGGGGAAAGTATACACGGCATTTGTCTGTGATCCAGTCGAGAAGGTAGAACTCAAGAATTTATCGTTGAGGAAGACGGAGGCGGCGAAATCTAGGTATTTATGTAAGCAGACCGATACCGAAGAGGTCCTCCGACACTCACTGCTCCCGCCGTTGATCGTCAAATTCACTGAAGTTGTCGACGCCGATCCTGTAAAGTGGCCTCTCCAAAGGACAATATTTTCGCAGCTGTTACGGAACGAAGTCAGCAATTTGCGTCGATCCCAAGAGCACCACCTGTAACGTACAAACCGTAATCGCAACCTATGCAAGAGTATAAATCACTCCATTCTTCAAAGAAGACAAAACGAAACTCACCATACAAAACTCTCCCATCCCCAAAACTCGGCTTCGGGCTAATATTCGTCGTAGTATGATTCGCAACAACCCAAGCAGCATCACTAAACCCAGTTTGAACCTCCGGCAAACTATCCCTGAACTTCCATCCCGTCAACTCCGGGATATGAATCCCCNAAGTTTGAACNTTCATTCATCAAGTTTCCNAGTNNANANGNNTNAGTGGCATCGAGGAAGCNGNNCCGGCGGCGTTGGAGGGAGAGCCCAGTGAGATCGGGCACAAGTTCGCCATTCCAGGTTACGGATCTGATTTGCGGTGGTCCAATGACGGTTAACATGGCGCTCGAGTTCAAGTCGCCTCTAAGCGCAAGCTGTCCAGATCTGGAGAGCGTCGCATTCCGAACCAGGTAAGGTCCTCCAACAAGTACAGTTGTATTCGAACCAAACTGCCAGAAGTTCTTCAAACCATTCGAAGAAGGTGATGGGATCGTGGGTGCCCAGAATGTCGCAGCCGTCACAGGATCACTGAACATCACAACCTGCGAATCAGATTCCCAAATCGTGACGAGTCCCTTGATTCCGGGGAGGAGTGTGACCAATTGGATGCTATTGGACGATTGGGAGATCTTCACACTCGGGTTGGAGCTGGATCCAAGGACACCGTTGGCACCTGAAAGGGCAAGAGAGACTTCGTGACTTTGGTCTGAATCTCCGAACAAGAATAAGACGTCGCGATTTCCGATGGTTCCTGCAAAGAACACGCTCGCGGTAGAGTATAGAACTTGGGACGTAGAGCCGAATGTGTAGTCTGTGAGAATGACCTTGCTCTGACGTCCGTTGAGAGCAATCGTGTCAAAGGTTTGCGGGAGTTTGATGGTCCCAGACGAGGTCGGGACCGTGATGCTGAACTCGATAGGAGCACTGCAAGGAGTTGATTGTCATTTATGCAATCATCGCAAAAGTGTGGCGTATCGGAAAACTTACGTTGACGTGGAATTGACTTGACGAACAATGAAAAAGCCAGTGCCAGAGTCTGGATTCTTGAGCAAGGTGACGAATGCTGCAGATCCGTTCACAGTTACTCCAGGAATTCCAGTGCTGGTATCGCCAATCCAATCTGTCTTCCGAAACTGAGGGGAACTACGGATGAAGAGTGCTTGGCGCTTGAGTTCGTCGAATTTCGGTGAAAGTGCGCGCGATTCGCGAATGGAAGAGCCGTAGTCGTAACTATGTGATATTAGGTTGTGATACGACCCGGGCTTGTTGTATTCTCGTACCTCGTATACACGCCTGGGAAAGGGATACCACCCCAGCTTGTACCTCTGAAAGAATTTGTCAGACATAGGAAATACACATTTCGAGATGTTCGACATGCCCGTATAACATGTAATAGGAAATAAGTTTGACGTTCGAGGCCCAATTCTGCTTGTAGAATACATCTTGGAAGTCTGGTCCCGTCAATACCTCACAGGCATCGTAGCCGGGCCCTCCCCAGGGATCGAACGAGCCGCCTTCAAGTGTTATGAGAAATACGCACATTCTACATCGCAAAGGCAAAACATACCTTGGAACTCTGGCATGTACCATGGCTGGCTCGGGTTGTTTTGTTGATGGTATTGGTGGTAATTCAACGTCACGGGTCTCCAATTTCGAGGATTCGAACAATCGAAACCTTGAGGGTACGCATCCTGTCACCTTTTCAGTACCAATACCGGATAATACATAGATGGTATCTTACCAGACCATATATATCCACAGCACCGGTCCCATTGATGAAGTTCCTTCCTTGACCAGGGTCATTGTAGGTCCTACAGTACAACGCGACAGGGGAGGAAAACGGGATCGAATTCACCTCAACATCGGCAACAGAAAACGTGACCTACAATGGCACAACAATCCCACCCTCACGGAATGCAGCCTCCAATTCGGCGAAATACTCGGCCCGTTGTATTGGACTTTGCGAATACTCGTTGTCTAATATTTCTTCCTGTGAGTTCGGAAGCTCCGTCAAGACAAATCATGATACTTGCCGACTTGAACAGCTGTAAGATTCCAATCATGAGTTACCGCGGGAAGTTAAAATCACTTGAAAACTCCGTACCGATCACAGGACCACCGTTCGACACCTGATTCGGCCTTGTTACATTCGCGATACCTTGGATGTATAAGGCCCAAGCGTCTTTATAATCGGTCGCATTCGTTCTGAGTTGGCCTGCGACAAGGCTCGTGGCCCAGTGAGCAAGACCACCAGCAGTAGTTTCTGCGTTAATCTTGCGTGGTTTTGAGTACAACTCGCGCCTGATTACAAGTGCAACTTACGTATGGGCCTATAAAATAGAATGAGAGATCATTAAGGATTCAAAAGAGGAGAATCGCACCTGGACGTAAGACGATGAAAATGCCAGCTAACTTTGCAGCATCGAACATAGGTTGGAGCGCTCTCCAGTCATTAAAATCCAAAACGCCAGGAGCAGGATTGGTAAGACCCCCTACACGACGAAGATTAGTTGCTAACTATTGCGAACATGTGTATGATGTTATTACGAACAATGGATATAGATGCTAGGCATTCTGTCAGCGGTGCCGGGATACACGACATACAGATATTTGACCCCACCTAACACCGTTCAGGCCAGCGGCCACCATTTTCTGGAAGATGTCGAGCCAAAGATCAGGAACAGGCAACCTGAAAGTATGGAACTCTCCCGAACTTCCACAGATACGTCAATACTCGAGACAAACACTCATGAAGTTGATACGTACTATAGGAAGATCCGTTGCTGATTCACGAACAGAGTGAAGTTATCCCATTGTACAGCATCAGTAAGACCAGTGGACTTGCGAGGGGGATCTGTGAGGTCGGCACGACTTGCGACACTGGACGCAGCAGACGTATTGGTTGCTGGCCACGTCAATAGGACCAGCAGAAATGAGATGAGCGCGGGGAATGCCCAAGTTCGACCCTTCCGCCAGAGCATGCTGAAAGAATATGGTCTTTCATTGTCATCCCTAGCTTTCAGACTCTTATAGTCCATACAGTCTGGAGATTGCGGCATAAGAGAACCCAGGAAGGAGTCTCGGTTGACCATTGTCGCCTTCGAAGGCATCATGATCTCGCGGGAAGGGAGACGGGCCGCAGTGTGGAGAAGGAAAGAAGATGTTCAGAGTCAGCTGAGGGTGTGCCACGAGCTATGGTGGGAGGTTGGTAAAAGAAAAGGTGGTACAGGAACGTCCATTCGTGTCTGAAGTGCATGCTGAGAAGATGGCAAGCTGCCTAACCGACCAATCTAGCCGTACGAAACAACCCCGGCAAACGCCGTTCGTCCGGAAAAGGGCAAGCAAGATCCCAGAACACCCGGAGTTACCTCGCGTCCCTTTGACACACAACCAATAAATCCCAGCCGGGAGATATCTATGCTAGTCACTCGCCTTCTCGTGTTGAGGAAGCATAGGTCACCTGAAAACCCGAGGAGATCAAGCGACGAGAATCCTTGAAGGGGAGCTGGCGGCTCAGGAGACAGCAATTGCCTCTCCCATACTTGCATCTAACTTCACGCGTACCGGCGGGGACTCTTCTACTATGACGGTCATTATCCCCGCTACACATCCCCCTTTTTTTTGCGCATGCGTGCAATGTCCATCCTCGCTGTCCCAAATCCCGGTCCGTTCCACGTGGCTGTGACGTGACGTCACACCGAAGCCATGGAGGCTGCAACAAATGTCCGCAATGTGCACCCTTTGAACTTCTACTCTGTTACCACGGTCATAGCTAGGAAGCTGGGAAAGAGCAAGGCCATCTGACGACCGAAACTTCTAGCAGTTGCACTTGCAATGTCTGTCAAAGACAAAGATCGGCCTCCGCATTCAGGTGAGATCTCACGCAAACATCATATCATCTCTTCGGCTTAGAAGGCATATACAGCATTCTCTCTTATCTTCACGATGGGAAGGTCCACTGAGAATGTCATCCCTGAAGCGATTTCCGGGTTATTTCTAATCTCGGCCGAGAAGTTCAGCAGGTTTCAGCACAACAGATTTGGGGCACTTGCATGAATATAGACTTTCCATACGGTAAGCGTGGGCCTTATTCCCTGCTTGTAGTCTCATGCAAGGCTGATCGCCAGTCAAAGGCTACGGCATCGTATTCCAGGACCATAGATGCAAAGGGTACTTTCTGCATCCCAATCGCTCTTTTCTCTCTCAACAGGTAGGTGTTGGTCCGTAAGACCCTTGATTTTCAGGATGCACTCAAATTCTCAGCACCAACGACGATCCAGGGGACCCTGCGGACAGATTTGAAGCCTTTGATTTTATCTGCGAGGAAATGGTATCAAAAGAAGACAGCTCGCCTTGAATCTGCCTGATAATTTGCATGCACTCGCTTCCTAGTGTTTCCTCCATGGGTATTGCAGAGTTTCCCCACTCTGATGTATGCTCTTTCACCTCGTCACGGAGGTCATGGGATGCAGCAGAATGTGTTTGACCCTCATAATTCAGCGTGATGTCCTATTTAAGGCCCTAGTAGTGTCATCCTATTGATGTAATCTCTCGCCGATGCCATAGTCATAGTTGTGGATTAATTTCAACGCCGGAAAGCAGGGGGTCAGAATATTGATGAGTGCTACTCCGGATGACATCGCAACGGATTGAACAAGCCGTTCAAAGAATAAGACATGGGATAAGATGGCTCGAAATCGACATAGTCGTCCAAAGAGCAAGTTATGATCATGACTGCGTGGGAGAGATGGAACTCTCATGAGGTATTTGTAAATCGACTTTACAACAAAGGTTCCTGGGATTAGATGAGCATCTTTTCGGCGTGGTGAGCACTTGAACTGCCGAGATGTATTCAGCTGAAACCTACCATATTCAGCATCACAGGAGGGGAACTAATAACGGTATCTATACAATACTCCTACAGTTGTGGTACTCGTGAACGAAGGGTCAGGTAAATGTGATAGGAGATGGCCTGCCGTCCTGAAACAACGTGATCTAACAGACTGGGATAAATAAATGACGGAACTACGGGTGAACGGATGATTCCTAGAGCTTCCCTGCAACGATATCCTCCCCTTCGGAATCGTCCTGGGGCTCAGACTGGCTGTTCCGTGGCCATGGGAGCGTATAGAGAATACTCCAGTTGATAATCAAGGCAAAAAAGAGTACAACAAGAAACCATATAATATGATCCCTGAAAAAACTCGTCAAGCGACCTCCGAAATCTGGGTCACTACGAAAACTGTGATCCTTCAGTACAGGAGACCGTATGAGAAAAAAAAAATAATGCTCACCCGATGACGACACTCACCGACATCGAAACCAGCATGGCGAGAATTAGCTTCAGAGTATGGGACATTACTTGATGTCTAGAGGTAGCGGTCCCATTGGTGGACAAGCGGCTTATTTGTGTTGAATTAGGAGATCTTGAGCGTTGCATGGCTGGAGAATGGTGGTCTTGAAGGAGATAAATGTCCCGAGTCTCAGTGGGGGTGTCTGGGAGCATATGAGCGAGATGAATTCCCCCTGAATGCAACCGAGGAGTGTGACACTCTTACGTCTGCAGCAGTTGCCTGTGGGTAATCAGTTTGGCTGAGGCAAGTGTTGTGAGGGATGATTCGCAGTGGGATGAAGATGAGAGCACGAGTTGATTTAGAACAATCAAGCGAGTATTTATACAATGTTACCAGTGCTAAGATACGGGACGTCGATCCTAATAAGGATGCAAGCGGATAAAAGTGGAAACAAATGGGTACAAGCGGAAGCGAGAGAGAAACGGAAAGGAAGGGGCCTAGAACGTGGCCGAACAACAGCAAGTATAGACTTCCTATGCATGACCTCCTCTCTGAGAGAAAACAGGGTCGAAACCACAACATAGGCTTACTAGTGTGGCGAAAATTGGAGGCCTGCAGGCCTGATACTGAGGGCCTTGGTGCTTGATCGTGTGGTCTCTAGTTGTTGAAGGAATTGCAACGAGGAATTTTTTGCATCAGGAAGCAACACACGTAACTTGGTAGTGTTGTAAGACGAGGTTGCTGGTTCACAATGCACGGCAGTTAGAATTCTTGCTCGAAGAGGAACTTCATCCCACTACTCGCCTGTTACGCGGATTTGCTGCATGCTGACGGCATAATCGTATGTTCCCTAATGGCGTCATTCATCTCGTGATCGGCTTCGGCCTTCGGTCTTCCCCTGGAGGTCCTCAATGGCGTCCGGGAATACTTCAAGCACGAACCAATGAGAAGTCGTCTTTGTCTCTCGCGTTTCAGAGTCCGCCCTCTTTTAATATTTAGAATACAGTGGTAAATGACAAATACATGTCGTGATAATGAGGGTTAAGTAGCATTCGACTGAATCAATCCCATGTCCTTCATGACGTGACTGAAGAGTCCATGGTCAGGCGCCGTACGGTAGAGCTCTGTGACATCCATGGAGGAAACACAACCACCAGGGTGCACACCCACCAGAACCGAAGAGAGTTTACGAGCGCTGGTCCCTGCATTGCCGCTGGAGGATGTGGCATGGAAGGTTTCTGAATTGGATGCGTCCTCATGCTTCTCGGATCCAGAATATGGCAGAGAGGCAAGCATACAGCTTGAAGTCAAAATAATGGCAAGAATAATCCATGCGATTACTTTGATGCCAACCGAGAGGTGCAACTTGAAAATGACGGTGTAGACTAATGCGAAGATCGTATGGATTCTTCCAACATCCAGAGACTGCGCAATCAGCAACAAGGCCTTCATCAAGCCTGCGGGACTTTGATAATTGTTGGTTGTAAGTATATGTTGTGGCTTCGATTCCAATCTCCGTCAGAAAGGTGATCATGCCCAGAAAATCTACAATCGCAGTGCTTGCCTGAGCCAGACTTATCACCTGCAGGTAGTTGCTACAGCCGTAAGCGAGTCACTTTCTTCGCTTGTATTCCGCGACGATTCATCCTACTGTTCCCCTTCCTGACATCCAGATTGAAAGTCGGAAAATCATCATCTTGTATCCCACCTTATTCAAGACATGCAACGCTCGGAATCTGGCATCTCTTCCTCAAAAAATCGCTCATCCACCCACGGGAACGCCGCTTCTGGACACCAGGTCATGTCAGGCAGCTTGGTGGTGGTTCTCTTCGTACTTGTGTTGGCGTCCGTGAATGTAGCCATAGGGTGGGTGTTTCTTCTCTGATAATCTCTTTGCACTCAGTGATCACAGTTTCCGTAGTGACGGAAATTTCGGAGGTCGACTGATTCGTTTCTTTCAAGATCATATCTTGCTCATTTTCGTCGTGCTCTTTCTCGCCCTGATGCCAGCGTGGGGTATTCTTTTTACACTCCCTTGGCCACGGATCAGCCGTTCTGAACCCCGGGATGACTCGGAAGAGAAGAATGTCGCTGGAGGGAGGTTCTAAGGGCTATCCATCCGTCCGCAATTCTGCCATTCTCTGTCGTAGTGCCTTACATCCGTTAGACTACCTTGTTGCCACCGGTGGGTCATTTGTTATCACAAATGATTTACCTTTTGTATCTTCACAATTGCTGCAACTGCTGTCATTCATTCCCTGGCCGTGACACACTGAGATTGGTATGCCCTAGACCAACATAATGTGGAAAGCGTGCACCTCTTGGTGTAAAGTTGTCTAGTACTTCCATCTTTTCAATAAGTCTTGATGAGTGGTTTGCTCGTTGGACAAGTGCGTCCGTTTTCAGTCATTTTAGCGTTTGGCGTGCCAATAGTGCCAGTCCATTGAATTAACTCGGCATACTCTTTGACTGCTTCATTCCTTTTCTGTACCAAGCCGCAGATTAGAAGACGACCCGCTCATGACAGCGGATTAGTATGCGAAAGAGAGATAGAAGGCCATACAGTCACTGACCACGAAATCCGGTTCATAGGTCGATGCAAACTCAGAGACATGGCTGGTAATGGAATGAATCAACATAGATGAAAGACGTCCACACTAGAAACAAAGAGAAGTCCATTCTTCTACAATGATACTGAATGATCTGAGAACGGCAAAGGGGCAAGTTTTCCTGCCCTTGGTTTGTAAGTAAGACCGGACTCGTGTCGTCATAAATAAGGCCAGACACAGTCGCTTAAATCCTGTATCATTCGCCACGTGGGGAGGAGGATACACGTTTGGAGAAGAGTGTTGTGGAGCCCATGGGGAAACTGTAAGGGTGTTTGAGTCGTAGTCTTGAATCACGAATCACCAGGTGCGCTGAACTCGGCATGGTATATACAAGATGATACGGCTAGTGACAGTTGTGATGATAAGACGAATGGAGTACGAAACATACGTGCATGGCTCCTTGATGGAGACCGCGCTTCCATAAGCTATCCATACGGGGTCAGGAGAGACTGGTCCTTTATCGAAACCCTTACGAAAAATGCTAGGAAGGGAGTGAATACTGAGGAGTGGGATACGCGTTAAACAGAGAGTCTGCGGGGGTGTTGGTGACCACGCTGCTACTAGGGGGTCTGTGACGTTGCGGCGGCAGTGGAAACTCAATGGTCCTTGTGCTCCTCGAGTCCAGAGTCTGGCGGGAAAGAGTATAACTCAAAGCCAGAATACCTGCAAGAATAAACCAGGTGATTACTTGCACGCTGGTCGAGAGGCGTAACTTGACCACGACGCTGTATACTACGGCAATAAGCCAGAGGAGGAGCCTGATCGAGAAGAAACTTCGAATGAGCATGGGTCGAAGCGGATATTCTTGAACAAATTACCCATAATAGAATAAACACACAGATGCAAATCATGTAGCGCGCAGCATTGGCAGTAGACCCATGG
>JANAWD010000565.1:0-27215 GCA_027627245.1 Meripilus lineatus | reverse complement strand
GTGGGGCTGGATTGAATCGTCAGAGAAAAGGAGCTTCAATGATATGTGTTTCAGTAGATTGGTTCCATCCAGATTGCCATGAATAATGGATATCGGAGCACCAAGAATAGGAGAACGAAGGATAACTTGAAGTGCTGCCCAAGGCTGTTGGCTCGCGCCGAGCGGTGTTTTGGTGTATTTGTGGTCTTCGGGGTCACCGTTGATGAAGCCCGAAGACCTCCTTGGAGCCGTGTTTCAGCCACGATCTGTTTTGACTCGGATTTCGTATCGCTGCTGTTTGCACCTCCGTGAAGTTGCGCTGAACACAAGCCCTCGTTTTCGTCGATTGTCATCGCTCAGGTGGCTATATCAATGGCTTCAGGATACGGTCAGAACTGGGTTTCAAAACGACCCTAGGGGCTTGTGAGTCAGCGGTGATTCTACCTTGCCTCAGACTTGGGCTCCTTCGGATTTTGTAGGTATGCAGACAATGGCGGGATGCTGCATCACGGTTTTCATCGCCTGTCCTATATTTAAGGGTAATTTCAGTGGGTAGAATATGGTGAGCAATGATTGGACTCTGGTTGTGACAAAGACATTGTTAGGAGGCCCTCAAGGGTACTGTCCTTTTTGCCTTCGCCGGAATCGTTTAGATACTAACTTGTCTCGGCATAACTCAGTTCCTGTATCTCTCTATAGGTAGCCTTCGCATCTTTTCGTCTAAATGTAGCTCCTTAAGTTCGACCGTATCCTCACCGGATCGAATTCCTTGGCGCTTTCTTTTGCTCGCCCATAATCAACATTGCATTGGTTCATGTGGGAATCCCGTGGAAACAGTGTGTCGTCCCCCCTCCTTGCATATTACAGTATGCGTATCAAGTGTGTAAGTGGGCCCATCCATGCTTCGTGATGACTACAATGTGGGTGGGGGAAAGGGCTCACAGTCTTTCCCGATACCATCCATCTACCCTTGATACTACCCCACTGGTAGCCTCAGGATTCCATCATTGCCATTCCTATTTCCTTTATCTCCGGCGTGTTCTCATATCATAGTCAAGGGTAGAGCATTCATACTTGTGATGATCAACAGCCCCTTGCGGGTTCATGGGGGCATCGAAGATAAACTCGTTCGCATGTACACGATAAGACCCTACACTTTCCAGTAAATATCCCGATCGCAGGCAGTCTTGATCCCCTCAGCTAGGTACATTGTTCCCAAGCCGATGTTTGGTCCTAGATATTCGGGGAGAGCGGGAGAGTAGTTCGTAAGCATATCTTCAGAGTCCGAGGGAATGGTTCTTACGTTCAGTACTTATGATATTCCTTATCCTTGGCGACTAGGTCGGAAGCATTACCGTTCTCGATATTCTATGAGTGAGAAGGGATCATCCAGGAGGGTGATCAGCATTGAGCAATAGAAGCTGCCTAAATTGTACCTTTTTGACATTCTGTACAACCAATACAACAAGGCGATGAGCACGTCAATCAAATGGAGGTTGAGCAAACCCTGATTCAAAACCGCAGAAAGCTCACCTGCGAGTTCTTGAAGAATTCCGTATCGACAGTGTCGGCATGCTATGTAAAGTAATACACTCAGATCGCATCATGGTAAGATGATCCACGAAGCTAAAGACTTACCACCGTTCCCTTCAACTTCATAAACTGAGTATCGACTGTATCGGCGCTGCGCTACGTTGCGAATGTATTCAGAATGTGTCAAGCAGGGGTCCTGATTCATTCATAAGGGCAAAGGCTTCCCACCGTTCCCTTCAACCTCATAAATTGAGTATCGACTGTATCGGCGCTGCGCTGTTATGCGAATACATTCAGAGCCCTTACCAGCGTGGACATGCACAACAGCAAAGGCTTACCGCCGCTCCCTTGAATTTGAGAAATTGTCCTTCGACCGTATTGACATTGCGCTATAATACGAGATTCGCTCAGAACTCGTGAAACACGAAAATGAAAAGGTCGGGGTAACACGCATAGTACGTACCTTTGCCTGACCTATCGGAGTCGCGAGGCTTGCGCTACCCATGATAGCAAGAGCGAAGAGGGCGGTAAGAATAAATTTCATTGTGCTTGATTGGTAGGGGTGTTGTCGCTGTGAATGGTGGCTCGATACTTAGAAGATAGTAAAATGGGGATGAACAGCACTGGTCACAGTCTAACTGTAGATATACTTCAATATAGGACCCACATTCTATTCCGAGTCTGTTCTCAGGTTCAGCAAGAGCCGAGAGTCATCAGGGACTCACCATCTTCCGGTGCAAGGGATTGATAACAACATGTAGGCGTACGTAGTTCTTTCTCACATAAGAATCTTCGAAAAGACCAGTCTCTCACACTTTCCCGAGTTGAGAGTGGGCTCGCTGTCCGAGTGGTTGATTGTGATTTGTGAGCAAACCTCGTCAATGGGCGGACGACGGGAGAATTCTCCAATTTTATGGTTGTCAGAAGTTATGGAGAGATAATCTGCGCCTGAAAGGGGCTAACCCTCGTCTTCATGACTGGTAAATTGAGGCCAATCGCCGACATTGTGTGCCCGTGGCGAGTGAGATCATTTGATTGGATCTGCCTCTTATGGTATATAGACGCCCAAATCGAAGGGGTTGCCAAACATTGTCAAACATATTTTGGGAGACTCGGTGACACATTCAGAGTCCGAGGGAGCCAACCAACAGAAGACCCGAAGTATCGATATCCCCTTACTTCTGTAATTCTTCTTTGACGACATCAATATCCTACTTTCTCTCCACTGCGTCTGTCTCTCTTGTTGTCTGCTGGCCCGGTAATAAACTCAACGGCACGTTCGATAGTATATCCTGCCTGCCGTGTATGTCTTCAAGGTTCAAGGGTGAAGCCAAAAGAATCTCCCATCGCTAGCTCGGGGCGCTCATTGGTTTGATGCCAGACGTTGTCAGAGGTCACACTATGCTTTACTGCACATGTGGTACGTGTTTGAGGGCATCTTTTCCAGGCTCACCTACGTTGACCGTACATCTTGTATACATCGGTTATCGCTTGGCCCTTAGACGCGAATCGATTGAGTAAGATAGGAGCTTTCCTTGTGGTCAGTGACCCACATACGCACCTGCTGAACAACCTGCTGAATAGTCGGCTGATGAAATGAGAGTCCGATTCTCATCGGGCGAAACAGCTTTATCCACAATCCAACGGCGTTTCGCACATCTGGGAACCTGCATACATTTGACACGAAGTTTTCTATACGCTGGTACGTTATCTCTGTACCACTAGGAGATTGATATCCGAACTTAAAAGGCTGGCACTTTCGACGTTCAGGCTCGCGAAATCCCCTTTGCCATGTTATCCAGAATGTTCCGCCCTCGCAAAGAACAGTATGATCCGCTCCTTAGTGATCCTACTCCCGAAGAATCTTCTTCGGAGAGTGATGCATACCCGCCCCCACCAAAGTCCCCTATCCCGCGTCTCAAACGTATTATCATTGTTGACGTGGTTGTCGTCCTCCAAGCTGTCATCATCCTCGCTATGGTTGGGGTATTTATGGCCTACCACAGTTCGAATTGCCCAGCTCCGGAAATCTGCGGCCAGATACTATACTGTGAGGAATCGCTAGTCTAAGCTTCGATCCTTTCTGATGTCTCTCAGCCCCTGCAATGGAGGCAGTTGAATATCTGCCGAAGACGTTCGGTGTCGGTAATGATAACGGGGCCATCTACCAAGGTGGACCTTCTGCCAGCGTTGACGAGGCCTGGCTCAATCTATATAATTGTACGTCTATCTGTTACTCCCACGATGATTTTATCTGATGACGCCATGTAGACTTTGGGCTCTCCAGGATCTCGAAGGACCAGGCAAGAATGCTACCAAACAAGACACTCCCTATCCCCGGAGATGAAGATCACTATGCCGTATCATTGGCGGTGTTCCACCAGGTCCATTGTATCGTACGTATCTGTTCGTACTTGTGTTATCCCACTCACACCGGTTGAACCTTGAGCAGAATATTCTCCGAAAAGCGACCAGACCTGACTACTACGCCGATCCTGACACGGGCGAGTTTTCGGGAGTCGCCAAGGAAGATTGGGCCGAACATCTCGAGCATTGTCTGGAGGTTTTGCGGGAAGCTGTCACCTGCGCCTCCGATATCAGGTACCGTTTCGCTTAATTGATCGAAGACTTTTGCTGACTGGGACGTGATAAGCTTGATTGTTTGGCAATGGGACGACAAACGGAATCAAGCGTTGGCTCGAATGGACACTGTCCATTCGTGTCGGGACTTCGGAAAGATCCAAGACTGGGCAAGGGCCCATCAATGGGTTGAGAAATTTGATAATGACGTTCACGTCGAAGACGACATTGAGATCCCTGTTTTCTAATAGCGAATGATTCTTTCACATCACAACAAACATGTACAAGTCTCCTCTCCTCTCGTGTTCGTATAGCACGCAATGTACGCTTCGTGTCCTTCCACCACCCCATAGTCGCGATTTTGTATCCTTCGGATACGACCAATCGCAAGGACACTGGCCACCAAAATCCTTTATCACTCTCAATCATACTTTCCTTTGAAGCTTGATTCGACAGTCCTCGAAGAGGCTCTTCCAAACCCAACCTAATCTCTGCTGCTATCTCTAGAAAGTTCGTGCGGATATTTCACTTGATCCTCACGCATACTGGGAGGCTGAGTTTATTGTTCTTGGAGAGTATATGTACCTCGCCTGACAGCAAGTGTATTACGAGACCGTCAATACGTCCTACATGAGTTTCATTTTTCATAGATAAATTTGTATAATGACTCAATCTGCTCCACCGCCTCCTCTGTAACATCTTTCCACTCCCCTCGTACCGACATTGCTCCCGCAACAGGTTCAATTTCCTGTAGTCTATCCCTCGACGTGACCTCGAAGCGATCTGCAGCCCAAACCCCTTGGTGGATGTCACCTTTGTAATCGTAACCGAATCCAGACCATTCCGACCAACAGATACGACTCCTCAAAATTGCTCCCAAAAGATAGCCCATGTTAGGAACGAGCTCTTCCTGTTCCACCATCTCCATGGCTCTGGTCCCGTCCACGTATTCTCGTTTTGTCAAGTTACACAGAATTATTTCCTCCGAACGGAATGGTGCCTTCACATGCAAAATCTTCTCCAAGGAGGTAAACCACAGGCTGTCTTCAGCGCAACTCGAAAACATCTTCCAAGTATGTCGCATGATTATATAAGGGTTGGGAACGCGTCGATAGAAATCAGGATCGATTTCGCGGGATGTGCGGTCAAGAAAATGGAGGTAATGATGCCATGGCTCTTTCGTTAGTCCCTCTTGCCATTTAGTTTTCCAATATTCGCGTCCTTGATCCAGATCACTTTGTGTGATTCCAATGGGTGGTGGATGGTCGTCCAAATTCGTTCCACCTAAGCAAACAAGCCTACTGCCGACACAAGGGGCCGCCAATTGAATCACCTGTTGCTGGATATAAGCGAACCCAAGCATGTATAGCATCTTGCTCGTCATGGCCAGTGCCAATGCATCGTAGAAGTTGTCACAGCACTTCAAGATGGCATCCAGTATCTCAAGAGGGAGGGAAAGGAGACCCGGGGTCCTTTTGATGTGGATCCAGGCATAAATTCGCTGGCGTGTTTGTAGACGGAAGATGGGGACATACCTTCGATAATGACAGGTCCATTCAGGTACTTCTTGTGGAAAATATCGGACAATGTAAGAGTATATATAGTGGCACTCGCTGAACAGGAATCCTGGTAGGTTCTGCATCCATTCGATGATGAGTTTGTTGTCGAGATCAAAGCTTGAAATGAGCGTGAGCGACTTGATGATCATTAGCAGAAGAATTTGTTGGAGGCCCTTACATCTCCCAGTTCTGCACCATCTCACGAGCACCTAAGTCGGTCGAGGGCAAGAGCGACGTGGAATGAGGTTCGTAGGAGCGGGTTGTAGGAAAAGGAGAGATCAAGTCGGTCTCGATCTTGGTCTCGAGCAATCGCCGAAGTGGAGAACAAAGACAACACAAGGACCGAGGCGGAAAACATGCACAAACAAGGTCGTATTATGTAATCAGCTTCGGAGGCAATGCCCGAGCCATGGCCGAAGCTAACGCCGTTCACATTTCGTTTGCCAGTGGTGCAACGATATCCTTCAGAATCGGCTCCTCTGATGTGTCTTGTGACATTTCTTCGACCCATACCCCAATCTGAGGTCAACGTGACTACTGCAGTGGCGGTATCATAGGACTTGCACTCCGACTCGAAGCAGTATCACTATATGGTAAATGCTCCTTTGCCTTCATTTACCGACGGGAAGTAGTATTCCTCACTGACTGTGCTTGCTACCTACTTCCCCAAGTTCTGACTATTAATTATGCGTCTTGCTGGCTGAACACTACATTCCGGATGTATGCCAAGATACTGACCAAGATGGGTTTTGGATATTGAAACAAGGTTCAAAGTTCATCAAGCCCCCTCTCTACCGTGAGAGTGGGGCCCTGGTATAATCCCATTCACGCAGAGGGCCTCACCCTTACACTGCTCCTTTGACTTGATGACTACCACACCGAGCTGCGAAACTTCCATCGATAGGGACACACTCCGGACTCCAGACGATCCTTGCCCAGAAGAGGCTTCTAATTTACAGCTACTTGTCCACGAAGATGCTTCTCATAATCAGGATACCTCTGCGTCTCAAGATTGTAAGTGGTTTAATAGATATTGGGGCAACGGTTGGATCCTGAGAGGTTCATTTTTGTAGCCCCCGCTTTGAATCAGTCCAGCACCCATCCCTCATCTTCAGCAGATCCGGAAACAAAGCCATCTGAGGAATTGCTACCACGCTCTACATCTCCATCTCTGAGTTTGTTTGCTCCATCGGTAAGGAGTTTCCTTAGTTATGAAGGTATTACTCACCCTTCGGACAGGACGGTACACAATCTCCAAAGGACCCCCAAACGTCTCAATGGATCTTCTCTCGTTGTTCCTCATTTGATAGATTTCAATCTCCTGGCTTACCCCCTTCCCCGCCTTCCGATTTGGGCGATGACGGGGTATTTCAATGGCAAGGAGCCCTCAGTATCGGTGGTATCAGTGACGGAGAATACGATGAATACGAAAATGCGTAGTAGGTTCAACCACGAGCATACAAATATCTGCTACTAATTTTTGTCTGTATCTCATGAAGTGAAACCAGTAGCGACTTCTCTGTGCGGCAACTAGACAGTGAACCCGGACCATCAAGGTTGAGATCTTCTGATCCTATCTTCCAGGGTGGAATCTTAACATCTTTTGTATCCCCGAGACTTCCTACGGAGATATGGGAACTCATCATAGAATCCGTCACGGCCACCGACGCTTGGGACGAAGAGCTGGGACAAACCTGGTATTCCTGCGCACTCGTTTGCCGCTCTTGGGTTCCAACGTCCCGAAGACTGTTATACCGTTCCGTTTACCTGGACAGCGCAACCACTGCCACCAGGTTCATGGCCTCACTTACTACGTGTCGCCAACTTGGCGAATTTGTTCACCGCCTTCGCATCGATCCACAGGGTCGCGGTGCAGATTGGTTCTACAAAGTCCTTCAGGTGCTCCCCCCAATCCTCACGAATCTCGAAAGGCTTGAATTTTGGGCGTTACCCGATCTCCATCAGATTTTCTTCGGTCTTTGTACGCGTTTTACCACCATCAAGGCCCTGACTCTGTACGAGTTGGGCTCACAATCCTTCAGGGAGATAGTCCGCATCGCGAGCCGTGCAAAGAACTTACAGACCCTGACGTTATACAACTGTCGATGGAAGTCTCCAGCTGAATTCTTCACTCCTCGCGGTCTGGGACCTGTGGATATTCGTTTGAACTCGATCCCAAAGGAGTCCCATGATGACGCATTTCGATGGGTTAACGCCGAAGCGTTCCCCGCACTCAAGCAGTTTTCGTTCTCTGTCAGCCTCCCTTCTCAGACTGTCCACTCGGATATTTTCCTCGAGAAGAGCTTCCTTTCCCTCCAATCTCTGGACCTCGAGATTGCCATCGATCCAGAGACTCAAGTGGACAATGTTTGTACGCCATCTGTTCTTCAAACCCCACAAAGTCGATTCTCACCATTCTTTTCGTAGCTTTCCCCTCGTTTGAATCTTGTATCAATCTACGAGATCTACACATCCGCTTGTCGCGAGCCCCTACGTTCAAGGTAGATCATACCGCTTGGCTTCTTCGACATCTTCCGGGATCCATCAACAACTCCCTTCGCAATCTCGCCTTTACCATCTTCCAAAAGGCAGGCGAAGTGTTCGGAGAGAAGAACAAAGAGCACTGGAAGGAGTTCGACAAGGCTCTCTCGAAGAGTTTATCGAGTCTCGCCTCGATGGAGATCATGTGGACGATGCGCGAAGAAGATGAGGAGACGTTGACTGTCGAGCAGATAAAACTACATTTGATTTCGCAACACCAGCAGGGCATCTTCAAGCAGCTATTGCCCTGGGTTTATAAGCGCGGAATTCTGTGGTGCAGTGATGAGGACCTGACTTCCAATGTCTACTTGGTTTCTAGCGACATAGAGGCGGCGGATACTTGGATCGTGTCGTGTCCGATGCGTCAAAGCGTATTTTACAAGGACTAGAATTGACCTGCCTTTGTATCTTGTTTCCTCTAGTATATCATGTAGACTACAACAACATCCTTATAATGCGAAACACTTGTTTTCTGAGTGATAGGTTGCCACACACCACGATTTTCGAGTCCAACTCGTGCGGTCCACGCCGAGTCCATCCTCCTCCTCTGCGTTTACCCGAGCCACTCCCTCGCCTTGCAAAACCCAACAGGCCGAATTCCTATCACCTTTCTGAATGTTTCATCGCGCAGTCCTAGTATGCTATGGTGCTCCATCGGCGCATCGAGCGGAGGTGTTTCCATATCAGAGTGAAATTGAGGGAGACGATGGAATTGCAGACTCTACGGCAACACAGCAACAGAAAGAGGGGATTAACTCGAAGGAACAAGAAAACGGTGATTGAGCAACAGATAGCAAATGAACATCAGAACGTAATGGTAAACTAGACACGATGACACAAGAGTAGACGATTTCCCGGATAGTTGTTGTGAAATGCGGTTTCTGAATGTGTTTAGAGCAACCGCTACCATTGTATGAGCTTGCGTAGATACCTGACATCTCTCAAACGTGTTGTATACTGGCAAGCAGTACGTCGGCCTCTTGAATTGCTCTTGTCTTAACGTCATCCCCGAGTTTGTCAATGACTGATTGGCGCGGGTTGAAACGGCGAGAGCTGAATTCTGGAAACCTTGTTAACAAGAAAGGTGTATGAGAACATATCTTCCATACCTCCCTTGATGCTGTTTACGAAGTAGCGATGGGACAGGATACATCGACGAAATGATGATACTGTCAGCGTGATACGACATAGCTAGACAAGTCATGTAATTGAAATGCAATGGAGTACCTATTGATAATGCTTGCCTTGATATACGGTCTCTCAGAGTCAGGATACATCAGAATACCGATATCCATCAAATCTTGGGAGAAATCCTCTGTTCGATAGAGGATGGACTTGATACCCGTGACTGGGACGCCGGTCTGAGTTAAGATTCTTGAAAGGGAGGGAAAATCAACTGGAAGAACGGCGATGATGTCCTTGTCGCCGACGAGTGTCTCAAACCATACTCGAACCTATAATTCAATGTTCGGTATCCAAATATTTCAATTACGTTCTAAGTGCGGAGAGCCTACTTCATCGATGAACTTTGGGTCCGCCGGATGGTCATCATTTCTGACGAACATATGTCGACCCTCTTTCACGAGCAGGTCGGCACGGGTTTCATCGAAGTTATGGGGCGAAATTAGGGGGTTGTTAGCTAGATGGGAGGAAACATTCTTCCAGGAACGTTCAGTAGGAGCCAGTCGGGCAATCTCCTCGGTTGCACTCTTAGCTAAAACCTTGAGATCGTCGTTCAACCCCTTGAGAGTTGGATTGGAGCCAAACGAAGGTGCTAATTCGAAGGTGCATGATTGTTTCTCCGCACCATTGAACTATAACAGTGAGTCGATCCTGAACAGAGAAACTTAAATAGTGACGTTAAGCCGTACCTTGGACAAATTGTAATGCTGTAGAAGCTCAGCGGGATCAGCATATGGAAAGACGAGCGGGGCAGTCATGAGAATGCGGTGTTTGTGCAAAGAGGAGGAAGACAGGGACGAAGACGAGACAAAAAGACTTGGTCTCAGCCGTCCTCGCGTCCTCCATACTGCAGACTAAGTGTGACGACCTGTAACAATTTGTCACGATGGGAGAAAACGTTCGTAAATTGGCGACGGTACTGAGTCCTCGCTTCACAAGCATGGCCACAACCTCGATGGATTGTGGGGTAGTACTGACATGATCCCGCTGATAGAATCGAAGCGGGCCGCTGGGTACAATTTGAATAATGTGTCAACAGCCGCTCTTGCAGAAATCGATGAAAAATAAAATCCGATAATAATATGAAGTTTTCTCAGTGTCACAGCTCGTGAATTGAGGGTAGCAAGCATCGAACTACTCGGACATATCTACAAACTTCTCGTGAGGATCCCACTCGATCCAAACATGTCCTTTGACATGCTACCCGGGTGATGGTATCGCCTCGACAGCACTTAGGTAAGTAATGCAGAGTCGAAAGTATCTGGCACAAGTGGGGTCAGATGGGGGCCCTGGGTTAAGGGTTCCACGATATGAACCAGGAACATAAACCCCAAGAAGCCTGAGATCCGGCGCACTCTGAAATGCTCTTTATCTTGGGCAAGGGGGTCCCATTGAGTCGGCCTTGCCCTCTTTCGTTTGACGCACGATCCTATCAGAGGTTATAATACCAGGAGTCGCCCCGCCTCAGGCTGCGACCACACACATTATTCCTCACATTCGAACCATGCCTGAAGCCGGATTACAGAACGAGAAGATCTATGGTCGAGGCGAGGTCAACCAGCTGTTCGTAGATCGTCCTCCAGATGAGGTGCGTACCCTTGAGCCTGTCTTGGGCTGGTTCTTACAAGGATAACTTCGCAATAGACCAGGGTGATCTTTGCCTTAGCCTCGTCACGTAATTTTCGTCCTGGTGAACAGACGAGACTAACAGATATTCTTGAAGGGTTGAACGACAAACTTGTTGTGATGATCAATGGAACTATGCAGCACCTCCGAAGACTGGCGCCATCGAAACGCACATGGGAAAATGTCGTGGCACTCATGACGGCCAACGAGTTTGTTGAACCTATGGACGACGTTCCTATCGCTCACTACCCAGATGAGCTGACCATGAAAGTCGACGAGTTGACTGTTGCAACCCCCAAGACTCGCGGGATCATCAATAAAGTAAGAGTAAATCGTCCGTAATGTCATTCGTCTGCTAAAATACTATCTTCGACCTCAGGTAGGCTTGTTCATCGCGAGATTGATTGCAGATGAGGATGTTCGGAATGAGACGGGCATTCAGTCCGAATATCTAATAGGTGCTTTGGCCAAAATTGTAAAAGAGGTCCAAGAAAAGCTGGGAGCACGGAGAATTTTCCAACCTATGACAAAAGAATCCTCAAAAACAGTCATGGAAGTCGGAATTTTGAGATACCCCGACTTCGAACACCCATTTTTCAAAGTAACTTATCGCAATTTGATACGTGGAATTTTGTTCATTTCCTGCATTCAAGCTATACCATATCAAGTTGGATATTCGCGCTTGCGTCTCCCAGAACGTGGTGTCGGTGAGGGATTGGCGTGCTGGCATTAAAGGAGGTAAGAAACCCTGCCTATAATGTACGCTTGGCTCTGAAGTAGTCTCAGAGTATCATGCATGTCGTTATAAACCACGCGATGAGATTATCGACGGAGTACTCGCTAGTATCCGAGCAGACCTCATTCAAGGAGCTCGAGAAAGTCTTTTAGGAGGAGATAGTACTAGCACTCCATCCTTGATGTGATTATGCAATTTTAGAGTAGAGTAGAATAGTCTTCTGGATTTATCTAATCATTCTCAGACTTTTCGGATGACGGAGAGTATCTCCTGGGTGATAATCTGTGTCCCTTCCTGCCCGTGAGTCTACAACCATTTATGTGTGTAGTACTTCCTCACCTAGACCTTCCGAACTATACGGTTGCGAAGGAAGTTGAAGAAGGGACAAAGTGAGCCCGAGTGGGACTCCCATGAGCCCTAATAGGACCCTGCGATCGATAGAGGCATGGTCCCCAGCCGCCTGGTGTTCGAGTAACGATGCAGTCCCATCTCGTGTTTTCAATGTTCACTGCCAACCTCAACTTCTTGAAGGCAGGTGTGATTAATTGAAATGAGACGTGCCGTTGTATCCCAACGTAGTGTTTTGGTACATGTCGGGTTTGACTCGATTCTTCCACGTGTCAGTGAGTATGTCGCAATGAGAGGGCTCCCGCGGCCAAGGCCGCGTCAGATCTACCGGATATGACCCTTTTGCCTTGCAACTGTCATCGGGCACGTGACGTATTTATTGGTATGAGTGTTATGTAATGATTTTTTTGTATTACAATGTTTGGGGGGAGCGGGGGGCGCATGAACTTAGGAATACCATAGTTCTCCGTGGGGGTTTGAAGCGGTTTCGACCCAGAGGGTGGCCTTGGACTCTCAGCACTCTGTTTCCTCGCTCGCATCGCACGTCCGATCTGTCTCTTGATTTCTCTGCAAAGAAAACCTGATCTTCGTCCACTCGTCAGCAATGTTTAGCGGGTGACATGCCCAAACCATCTCGGGCGATCCACTGGCACCCCGAGTCACGTCACCGGCATCATATGTCGATCTTGCTATCTCGGATGAAATACGAAACCAGATGCGTCGTGCAGTATGCACGGTATCCTCCATGTACTAAGAAAGGTCAAATTGGCTGATCATCCAGACCACAAACATGCTACTGGTCCCTCCTGCCGCATTTTACTGGGGCACACCATCAATACCTCACGCCTCGCCTAATACCTCCCCCCTCGTTTACTGAAGATCCATCCGTAGGGTAACGAGTATATCTGGCAGCTACTACATGGTGCCTAATCCTCGTTTCTGTCACTAATTCGTCTACGCAAACACTGCCGGTGTAAGGATGCCATATAGTTGCTGCCGACCCTTCTACAGGCATTTTGTTCATTGTTCTCTTCGATCTACAGCCTCGAGGGTATCTTCTGAACTTCTGTTCATAAGACAAGTTCCACCTGGACTAACAATAAGTCTGCCGATGGAAGAATGGTCAATTCACCTCGACTTCGCGAGGAAGACCCTTTTCCACATCCGCAGTCGTTCATCCTGAAGGATACTCGCCTTCTGAGGTAGGGTATAAGATCTCCCCAGTCCCTGTTTCGAAGGATCCGGACGCACCAACTGAACGTTATATGCAGCGGGTAGCCCTGCAAACAATGTCCTCAAGCGCACCATTATCACCTGTTCGTGTAATCTCGCACATATTCATTCTCCTTCATATGCTGATCATTCTGCTTCCTGACAGCTACGAAAACCGACGGAAGAGCCTCCCAGTTATGAAAACGGAACAGGGCGAGACGCAGACGACCGACAGCGGTCCGAACCATGGATACCAAAGTTCGAGCGTGATTGTAGACGCGAGGAAGGAAAGCACCCAGATCTCGTCCTCGAGAGCACGAACGTTTGGTCCGAGCTTTCACAAACCTTAACGAGATACGACGTGGAACAAATCCAGGCGACCAAGGAGAATATAGACACACTCCTCGTCCTCGTATGTACTGAATCAACCTTGCCTTGCTACGCACACGCGTCTGATAAAATTGTCCAGGCTGGTTTATTCTTAGCGAGCGTCACGGCCTTCAGCATTGAATCGTACAAAATGCTGCAGCCAGACCCCTCGGATGTGTCGATGGAAGTCCTATTGCAGATATCACTTCAATTGAACAGCCTCTCCGTGACTCCGCGCTTCATCAATTCCACCAGTGTCCCCGCCTCGCCCCCTCCCTTTTCTCCTAGTCCCATGTTGGTTTGGGTTAACGCCCTTTGGCTTAGCGCACTTTTACTCAGTCTTGCTACCGCCTCTCTTGGCCTCCTCGTCAAACAATGGTTGCGTGAATACCTCTCTGATTCCCCGACATCTCCCGAGCAACACTGCCAAATAAGAATGTTTCGTGCTCGCGGGTTACGTTCGTTCAAGGTGTTTGAAATCGCCGACATCCTTCCCCTCCTTCTCCAACTGTCCTTCGCCCTCTTCTTCATCGGCATTATCATCTTCATCGTACATATCTACCAACCCCTTGCGCCTCTCGTCGGCATCCTTGTCGGATTTTGGCTTCTTCTCATCGTTATCACCACTCTGCTTCCCATGGTATATGCCCCATGTCCCTACAAAACCCCGTTCCTTGATACTCTTTTTCGGCGATTTAGAAGGTATCTGCACACCCATTCTGAGAGGATCAACACGAAGCATCTCCGGTTTACTCTCGCCTATGATCAATGTTTCCCGGAGGAGGATATCGGTGAGATGTCAGCTGAAAGTAAAGCTGAGGTGTTGATCGACGCATGTGATACCCTGAAAAATGTGCAGTCGTGGGATATTGCTGCGCGTTGCATCGACTTGAATTCGCTTTCTGAATCCCTCAGAATGCTCTGTTCGGTGGTTAACCAGAGGTTTATTGGCGACCAGATCGTATCGAAATCGAGTCACAGGCGACTTGGCCAAGCGCAACTCCGAATATTGCTGAAAAGCATGGCGATATGCGTTCGCCGTTCTCACCTGATGGCGCACCAACCTGAAAACAAACGTCTCCTCCAAGAGACTGAGGCCGTTGCCTGCGTCAGCCTACGGCAGCTGAACAATTTATTCATCGCATCTTCCGAATCTGATCGAGCCCTGAAATCCATGGTCTTCAAGTTGACAGAGGACGAAACAATCTTCTCCGTTCCCCACAACTCAAAGTTCCTTTCGACGTATATCTGGGAGCGGTCGAGGCTCCCTCCTGACACGACTTCTGATAATTTTGGCCCAGATAGTGAGTGCGGGTTTTCTTCAATCGAAGAACATACGTTGACTCGGAGGGTTTGGACAGAAATCAGGAACTTCTTCCGATTAACAATCGCAGCACTTCGGGATCGTCCAGATGTCGAAGTAGGATTCAAGTGCAGGACATCTCTACCCCACCTCCTGGAAATCTGCCGAATCTCCTTCCTGTGTGCAGCGCGCACATCCCATGACGATGCGAACGTGATGAGGTCCTGCTTCCTGGAACTTAGGAATCGCCTCACAGCCTCGCTCGAGTCTCTCGGCGAATGTCCGGTGGATATATTGGACGCCCTACGATCACAATACGCACTTGATATGGCGATGAAGCTCAATCAGGTAGTACAAGGAATTGTTGACCCATCGCTTTTTGAAGCACTTCACAAATGCTCCATAGTGGCGTTCGACTCGATAGGTGCCCAATATGCCTTCAAAAAGCATATCAAAGACGCCCTCGACAAAAGAGGTACATCGGGGGGTTGTCACGATGCCGCAGACTGGCAGAAAATTCTATCTCAAGGAGAGAGTGTTCGAACCCAAGGTTTGGGACTGGAGGAGTACATGGGCGACTTCGATGTCACGAGGTTGTATCTTAGTTGTCGGGACAGGATTAAGTTCCTGCCAAAGTATATTCCAATTTTATCGACAGAGTTGAATGCAGTCCACAATGAGTTTTGTCTTTGACAACTCACTCGGTTGTTATGTAGTCGCTGAATTGGTAGAATATTTAGTTTGCATCGTTTTGCTCGGGAGGTTATATAAACATTATTTCTTGTATTGCATTTTTCTTTTTGTTTCGTGTGACGCGCAATATCAGCCATTATGATACTCTTGGGCGATCTCTGACGATATTGCGAGGCATTGGCGTGATAACAATCCCTCGAGGACACATCACGGGACGGCAACGCTGTTGATGAGAGAAAATCACCACCAATTATCGCGGCTTGGTCGGTTATAGAAGCCGAATCATTGGAAAATAGTGAAACCTAGTGGTGATAGCGTCCATCGGTATTCATCAGCCAGGGAGTTACTGGAAACCGGAAACATTCAGCATGGGTGTTGGGAGGACAGAATGGGTCGAGTCGTCGGGCCTATATCTATGGTTGGGCGGCACACAAATTCCACGAAAGCAAATAAGTAAAACTCCAAGTCCTGACGTCGTTGTTGTGCCCGCACGCCATGGTTATCGTTACAGGTGTTTGGTAGGTCTTCTACTCCGAAAGCAGTTCGTCGGCTTCTTTGATTGCTAACTCTTGGATACTATCTGGGAGTCCATTGATTATCGACTCCCGTGGGTTGTATCGATGGACCACAAGTTCTATAATTGAATAAATATGTAACCACTGGCACCGCAGAAAGATGATGATATACCTCCAGTGATACCGATATCATATCCCTGGCTCCAACCGAAGCGCGTCAGGGCTGCCCAAACTTTCAGATTGAAGCGATAGAGCTGCATAGCGGTAGGTGGTGAGCGCAGAAAGAAAAGCAAACTGAGCGCTCTTGCCTTGAAACATGGATGCTCCTTATCAGGATATCGCAATATGCAGATGTCCATCACCTTCTTCGAGTACTCCTCATGATTATAGATCATCGATTTGAGATCTGTCACCCCGGCAGATGTTTTTGTCATGATTTCTGCCAAAGACGCAACATTTATTGGGGTGGTGAGGAAAATCTCTTCATCTTTGATTAGGGTCGAAAGCCAAGTTTGGACCTTAAGTCAGTTATGGTCAATGTCGCAACGGCATCTTGTGGGCATGCAACATACTTCGCGGATTAATTTCTCATCTGGGCTGCTACGGATCTTGAACAGGCGGAACCCTTCCTTGATCAGTGTGTCCATACGAACAGTGTTATTAAGATCAGGTTCGATGAATACGCTCTGCATCACAGCATTGGCACCATCCCAAGTGCGCTCGTCTAGAGGTAGCTGTGCAATGCTCTTAGTAATAGCGACGACGACGATCTTGAGCATCTTGTCCATTCCCTGAACGACTTCCGGAGTGGGATTGTAGCCAAATGAAGGGGACAGAGCTAAGACTAAGCAGTCATTTCTCTCATTACCCCTGACATCGATCTATCCCATATACAATTGGTTAATCGGAGTAAAGATTGTGTTTAAGTTCTGGCATGCTTACTTTGGAGAAATCAAAGCCCTTGATGCGTTCGTATGGATCAGGGTCCGGGAAGATATCCTTGAGCTGAGGGCTGAACATCACACGTACGGTGGACAGTGTCCACGATAAAGATCGCTGATAGATTAGATGAGACAAGTGATCGACTTCATGGTTGATAGAAGCAGTGTACACGTTGGGGTCTTACTCGAGGCAAATTTTCTGTGTCATACTGGTCCGCTGCCATGAAATTTACCGACAAGGAATTCCCGCAGCTCTAGACCTCCGATACTCATACTCCGTGAGCGGTTCGAGGAAGCCATGGAGCCCCACTGACGTGTCGCGTGGGGTACCTACTGGGATTAGACGATAATCGATAATTTGAAGAACCCTAGAGTAACAAGCACGGGAGAGCGGGTGACAGTGCGATCAAGCATGAAGGCTGAGGGCAGGACGAGGCGGTGTACACAAAAAACGTGAATGGCATAATTACGCGTCATCATGGATAAACAAACGCTCGTTACGCCATGCTGAGAATTTATGGGAGTTCATGGATACACAGTCCCAAGACAATCGGGGTCATTGCGCAAGCGCAAGTCAGCACATCTGAAAAAATCTTTTTGTCCAGAGTTGCCCCTTTGGGATTTGGAGGCTTCGGAGCGCCCCCTCGGGAGTCCGGAGTGCTCCAGAGTGTCTGATGTTGTCCAAAGCCTCTGGCCGAAGCTCCGAGGTATCCAAAGTGCTTGGCGGGGACTCTGCGGGGTCTGATACGACCTCATCGAGATCTGAAACGCTCCAAACTCCTCTAAGGGGGCTCTGGAGAGCCCAAACCACCCGGCATGGACTCCAGAGAGTTCAAACTCCCCCCCCAAGAATTCAGAGACTCTAAAGCCCTCCCTTGTGTATCTAGATACTCCGAGTACCCTCTATAATATATGAATAGCGGACGTCGTGTCTGTCACCACATGCAATGATAGGGAATAGTAGAGGCTAATGCTAATGTATCGTCTGGTATGTTAGGTGATTGGCGAAGTTATTAATGTAAAACTCGCTACACAACTCTAGGACATTCTCCGGAAACCAAGCCCTATTGGCTTTATCATCAAACTTTGGGAAAAGTTGACATGGGCGAACCAAGCTATCTGCTTTTACCACCGCTGCGTGCCGTATACCCCCAGTTTGACTGCGTTTGATGGAATACATATGACTGTGTGAATGCCGGTCTTGAGGCTTTGGCACTGAGAACCACTCCACGTAAGCAAGGTGTCCTGGTGGGGTCACGTTTTCGCCAAAGAGTGTACCGTGATATTCCTCAGGTATCTTGAAGATAACCCGCACCTGTCCAACACGGAGACCTTGGGATACAATTATGAAAAGGACATAGCGAGTTTAAACAGTTTCTTCGTACCTTTGATACCACTTTTCTGAGCCATGCCACCGTTCACAAGAACAGTATCAAACCGTGCATGTTGAATAACCCTTCGAGCCTTGTTGTACCGAGCTGGGATTGCGTCTGCAATGTCATCCGTATCAGGGGCTGTAGTCTGAATGCTGGGGGAATGGAATTTGATCCGATGCCAGACGTCAACCGAGTTAAAGGGGATCCTGATCGAAGAGTCCGATTCCTGAGCCATGTAGCCTGAACATGTTGGACTGCGGTGTGTACCGATGAAGGTTTGGAGGGCAGACGTGAAATGGGTAG
This sequence comes from Meripilus lineatus, assembly GCA_027627245.1. Classification (NCBI taxonomy): domain Eukaryota; kingdom Fungi; phylum Basidiomycota; class Agaricomycetes; order Polyporales; family Meripilaceae; genus Meripilus; species Meripilus lineatus. The sequence goes on along the minus strand of JANAWD010000565.1, from coordinate 8,419 downwards.
CCCCGTAATCGTGTGTGAGTGTAGGGATCGATACATTGGATGACGAGGGTTGTTCGGCTAGTTCAACACGAGGTTTGGACTGGGGCTTGCGCTTCTTCCTACGCTTCTTGTTCTTTGCATCGAGTCGCTCCGTCTCCTGCTCCACAGCCCATGCTACTCGCTCACTGAACACATTGACTTTCTCACGACGAGAGAGCCAGCGCACCATCTGCTCGACATGGTCCTTATGATTTGTAGCTCGGAACGCGTCTTTCACGAGGTCGATATGAAGCCGCTCGGTTGCTTCCGTGTTGTAGTTATCGGTAGTCCCGTATCGCCTGATGAAGTACACGTAATGCTCCAGAAAGTGAAGCTTCGGGAGATTAAAATCATCGCCTACGATGGTGCTCAGAAAAATTTACAAGTAGACGTTAACGGGGGGGTGCTTACCATTGACATCGCGCGCTCCAGTTGTGACAAAGATTTGTTTGTTCTTATGAAACTCGTCGAGGGCCTTTTCCATAGCTTTGAATGAAGCTTCTGTGTGCATGTGATACTGGGCGAGGTAGAAGAAGTCGAGAAGGGCAACCGTGGCACGAACTGCTTCATCGGGGGCGATGCCTACAATACAGCCCAAAATCTGTTTGCAGATATTCTTGTGCTCGCCACCAGTGATGTGAGACAGTCCGCTAATTCCCTCCGTGAAAGAACGAACGCCGTGCATGAAAGGAAGACGTTTGAAACGAGCATCTAGCTCAGTCTCACCGACGATCTTCTGAAGCCACTGTACAAGAGTCTTCAGCACGCCTTGGTATCCCTGATGAAGGATGTCGGGGCCGATGCTCTTGTGGATGTTACAGTGGGGTAAGTCTTTCCAGAAGGGCTCTGAGATCGGGTTTAGTCCGAGCGGTTTGAGTGCGGTATTGGCCTGATTGAGAGAGCTGAGTGAAGTGGCCCGCTCCAACGCTTCAAGGGTCTCCAAGGAGTCGCGTGGTGCTTTGCAAACATGTTCACCGTACTCTGCAACGACTAAGCCACAGCAGGCGCATACGACGCCCGACCGAGTACAAGTGACAAGGCACTGTTCAGGGTGGTCGCCGACGCATAACGCAACAATGGGGTAGCAACATCGTATGTCCCCATCCCCCCCGGCCATCATCACTCCCTTTTGACCCGCTTCGATCAACGGTGCAACTACAACACGCATGCATTTGTGGAACAAGCGCGCACGAGCGACCTTCGCTTCGAGTTTGGTGAGGCTGAGATTGTTGAGTTTCGCCGTTGGCAAATAGGCGACAAGGATCCATGCGTGTCGTGATGGCTGTCGATGGATTGCTTTCGTGATGTTACCGATGGTCATATACAAGGGATACATAGAGGTCGAGCCATTGAATTGCGTTACTTGGGTCTTGTCTGTTGCGAAAATCACAGGAACAACAGTGCTCCCTTCCGGAAGCTCTTCCTGAGTTAGGTGAGGACAAGAATAAGCGATTTGGTATCAACAGGCAACAAGGGTTTACCTGTACTTCGTTCCACCAATCACATATGTGCATCTCGGAGAACATCCGGTGGATCATTCGGACATCAGAGAAGTGCTTCTCTGGAGCGTAGGCCATGTCTTCAGCAAACACGGGGTTTCCATACAGCACACGAATGCATTTGAGGATGTCGCGGCTGTACATATCATAGGTGGTGTTGGTCTTCGTGAACAACTCCATTACCGTGGCAGTCCACTCGGCGAGATTGGGCAGCTCGTGGTCAATGATCTGATTGAGCGCTCTGGCGTTCTTGAATGACAATCCAAGGGACTCGACAACCTGAGTAGAATGTGTGAGGCTGTGATCTTACATTCTCGCCAAAAGAAGAACTTACCCCGCGTATTCCTAGGAGACGATCAAGTTTATTATCACCCGTTTGAGAGTCCTTCGTCCACTTCGCGATCTCCCAGTCAATCCTATTCGCGAAGGGAGCAAACGGGGCCTTGGAGGTCCGCAGAGCCTCTGTCTCTCGTCTAACTACATCGGAGCGGCCGTATACTCTGCCAGCAGTGGTGTGTTTCGTTATAGCCTTAGGCTTTTCAGCCACAGGCTCCCTCTCTGGGTTTTGTGATGGCGCAGATTGCTCGTCGCCCGCATCTGGGGTAGGTGATTGAGGTGGTGGTATTGGCTCTTGTCGTACAGGGATAGGCGATGGAGGGATGGGGGGAGGGAAAATGTCAAAGTCGGGGTCATATCCGTTTGGTCGATAGTATTCCCCTGCGGAGCTTGGAGAGGTGTTGGCTGGAAGTGGGGGGGAGGACAGGTCAAGGTCGGGGTCTGCTTCGGTAGCAGCTCGAGCCTCCAACACCCAACGACAGGCTGAGGTTTGGGTGAGGTGACTTGCAAGGTGTCCTCTCTTGCGAAACAGTTTGCTGCAGGAGGGGCATTCGTGCACTATGTCTGCTCGAGGCATCTTCTCGATGGATGTATCGGATGAGTGATGAGATAGAACACGAGGAGTAGAGATGGTGAGCACTGCTGGGATGCGTTCCCCGAGGCAGTGAAGAGCTTGAGCGATGTGAGTTTTTGCGTTAAGGAGATCCCAACACAATGGCTCGTTATCCCGGATCGACAAGCTGACGTTTGGTTTGAGATTTGAAATATCGCAAGCCACCCCAATAGAAAAACCTCTCCTGCGTCTGGTATGCGGCACCTCGATGGCGTTCGAAGGCTTATGTTCAGGGGGGATGCGAACAAACCCTGGAAGGAACGACTCGAAGTCTCTTTCCTTGGAATAGCAGGCGACTTGCAGTCTCTCCTGGATGCTGACCTCGAATGTGCTGTCGGGCAGATGAAATGAGAAGCCTCTGGGGCCGGAGTAGGACCTGCCGAAGAGAGTAAGGCGGCCTTGATCGAGGTCATGCTGAAGACTTGATATTGGATTCTCCGGAAAATGAGTGAGTGGAGCGCCCAGTAAAGTATTCCCATTCACTCCGTTGCTAAGACTTAGCAACCCCTTACAGTAATGCCGGAGAGGTAACTGACATTCACTGAGGCAACATAGTGCCGTTGTTACGACCCAGTGCTGCTCTCAGCAATGCAGATACTCCCGAGGGTCTCGTAATTGGGAGGGAGCAGTTTGAGATAGCGAGACTGATACGGAACGTCCACTGAGCGCAGCGATCGGGCGATGGAAGGCCTTGTTTCATGTATTTTGTGTGCATGGCGTTCCTAGATGGATCGGGAGGAATTTGAATATAGCCAGAGAGGGCCAGTTGGAATAGAAATGCGAAGATGCTGAGTGCGTCTTGTTATTATTCACTCTTCCGTCCATGACTACTCCAGTGAAGGAATACTCACTCAATGTGCTTGCCACTCCGGAAACCCAAATGGCACGGCCAACAGTCCTCGTGTGCGTGCCCGTGCATCATGGGCCCTATGTGAGTGTTTGAAACAATGGATTATCCACCTAACAAAGCAAACGTGAGCTAGGATCTCGTGGTCAGAGTTCGTACGGGGAGACTATGACAGCAGGGNNCACCCGAGTCAGGGTTCNAGAACGGACCTTCNNNNGGCTGTCCACGATCCTCCACCGGCATCCGTGTGGTCTGACGATGGTATGACAATCACCATGTACCCGTTCAAGGCCTGGGATGGCCCTGTGACAGAAGGTAAGCTCCATACTTACTTTGGTGCAGCATTGCTCAATTTTTTCGCGATAGATCCCGCAGTAGCAGCTGCGCGTCATCAAGCACCCTCCCAATCGGATGCAGATGGTGGCCATCCCGCCAATATTGGGGCACGGGGTGATGATGAGAATGCCACGTCGATTGGGAGGACGGGGGGTGCATCCAACGACAGAGAGCATACGGATAAGACAGAGGAGGGCTACGCTTGCAATCTGCCAAGTGATGACACGGACATTGTACCGGGAACACCTGGCTAGGACGACGAGACAGAAGAAGCTTGGATGATGAGGTCATACAGAAGACGCGTACAACAGGAGGTGGTATTGCGATAAGAACATTGTCCCAGTTTTACATATAACCAGATGAGATAACCGGACGAGGATCTACTGAAATAGATGATGTTCAGCAAAATACGCCCGCGGACATTGGAGGGACCGACTCGAAGTCTCTGTCCCCCGTATCCGCGTCGTCCCAAGCGACTCGAAGTCCTTCTTGGTATGGAGAAGAAGTACACTCGACACCAAAGGCCAACAGCACTTGATTGTACTCACGGGGGGTTATTTCTCGCCTGTTCCGCCTTCCCTACACTTGTCAGAACCCCTGCTCCCTTCCCTTCCTGATACAAACACCCCCCCCCCCTATCCGACGCCTCTGATGCATGGTGATCGTCAATACGGCCTATAGTTGTAAGCAGAACGTGAATGGTAAGTCGCACGCCCCCTTGGAAGTAAGGGCCTGACTCACCGAGGAATTAGCGGGTGTTGCACAAGCAAAACCCGAGCAATGGAGCATAGATATTCTGATAAACCCGGTGAGCGCAATAACAATGGACTTTTCGAGAGGATGCTTACCTGGGGTGGAAGCCAATGCATTGAACAGTGCGAGCGAACGTTGAGTGTGAGCATGAGGACGAGAGAAGGCCGGACACGGAGAGCCGGCGTCTATGACTTAGCGAACTGAGTCTACCATGCCCGCTGTCCGAATCCGGACTTCGGGCGTCTAGGACTTGGCCATTTCGCCACGTCAACCGCCTATCGCTACAACTCGTTCCCTCAATAAAACCGAAGACATTTGGTGAGTATTCCTGGTTTTCTTCAACAGACATTCGTCACCGGAAGGACTTCGAGTCGCCAGTGACGAATGAAGCCCTTTCGGAAAGACTTCGAGTCGCCGAAGGGTTTCTTCTGTGCTATTATGTGCTGACCTCCTCACAGTGTCGCCGCCGTCGCTCTAGATAGCGAGCTCATCGAATCACCACCGTTGTCCAGGCCCTTTGTCTCGTCGCAACATCTTCCTCCCGCTTTCGCTTGCCAAGACCATCAAAACACCCTTATCCTGCCTACAACTGCCACCAGCAAAATCCTGCCGCCCTCGTCGCTGATCACCACATCGTCGGGTCCCCACCGCCGTTCTTGACTGTATCAATTTGCTCGTCGGCTCCTCTCATCGCGTCCTTGAAGATCTCGTCTCTCATCGACATATCATTCAGGTGAGTACGTCCCTCTCCTTTTTCCGATATCTCATTGGAGAGACTTCGAGTCGCCAGTGAGGTTTCAACCTTTTTGGAGGGACTTCGAGTCGCCAAGGGGTCTCACAGGGTTGACGATGCTCACGTAAATTTCAGCTGTGCGTGTATTGAATCGCCGTTGCTCTCAGCTACAATGGCATCCTCGATTGAACAAAAATGGCAGACTCGAGCGCGTAACACCGGTGAGCATCATTGCTTGCCCAGCTCAACACCGTACTGACGGTAGTCCTATATATCTTAAGGTGATGTTACATTCGCAGACGGTCGTTTGGCCGCCGAGATTGAAGGCGGGAAATGGGTAGTTACCACCCCCAATGCCGATTGGATCCCTGAGGTCCTTGTCGGGCGCATATCCGTCTCATATCACGAAGATGGACGATTTGGGGCCGCGGATCCAACCCAATGGCCGCAAATTTATTCCTCTAGGTTCCCTCACTTCTGTTTAATGCCATGCCGCCCTACAGAGTCCTACGACGCTCGCCATGTCATGTGGGATACCCTTACCCCCCTCGACTTCCGTCCCGCATTTGGATGCTCGCTCGCGTCTTTCGGTGTTGCCTCCGGCAATGTCATCGGCCGCCTCCAACACCTCGTTGACGATGTGATCAGACGTGCGCAAGAGTACTCGGACCGCGTCAACTCAAAAGGCATGCGCATCCGATTCACATGTGCTGCAATGTCGGACTCCTTCAATCGTCTTTCATACCCAGCTACCTTCCGCGATCTCAATCGACAGTTCATTTCTGTTCAACGATTCTGGAAGGAGTCAGTCGCGTGGTTGACTTGGGTGCAAGACAAATGGGAACACTTCGAGCCCTCACCCTCAGCAGACGTCGCCCCCGCGCCTTTCGATAATTGATTTATGGGGGCGTACACGACAGATCCTGCTGTGGTGCAAATCCTCATGCGAGCAGGCATCCCTGTCTGGTTGTTGCGTCCACCAGAGCAGATCTTGCCCACCACTGTCATCCTCGAAGCCATCGACCCCACTAAAGCGTCCTCAGTCATCAATATCAACGATCCCAAGTTTACGCTGTATAATGGCATGATAGGGGACCAGGCTCTGTCTGTGACGTGCATGGGTGGCCATACTTACAGTGATGTTGAACATGTCCCACATCATGACCCTGATGTCTCAGCACGACCCCGTGTCTCGATCTCCCAGCCCAAACAACCATCCTCCTCGTTAGGGTTTGCTCCTCTGCGTGAGGACATAGCCGTGGTCTTCCCCAGTGAACATACATCGCGCGCAGAATCTTCTGCGTCTTCACTCTCTCGGTTCTCATCCTCGATCCAATCTCAGACACCTAAGAAGGCGAGCAGGACGTCTTCAAGATCATCTGTTCCTTGTAAGTACATTCAGTTTTGACCACTCTACGAGATATTGATGGGGCCCAGACCAACAGCCCTCGCCGGGAGCTAATCGGAACCCTTTCGTTGACCCTAACCACCCCGAGATGCCGAAGCCTTTGTCAATATGGGCTGAAGAACTTCGCTTGTGCACTGAGGGAATGACGCCAATGCGTCGGTGGGGCTATCTCTTTCCAGACCCTGCCCTCTTCGTCACATGCTCCCGCGACCGTGCTGCAAAGTTCTTCTCAACATGGCTCGGCCTGCGCGTGGCATGGGTGACTCTACACGAGAACTACCCTGCCGAGGTGCGGCCGTTGCTGGCTCAGACTTGGAGGGAGATCCTCGGAGGACTCCAAGGCCAGGTTGTAACACCAGGACAACAAACCAGGACTTCCGCACGCAAGCAAACATCCCAGCAAGCTTTGGATCATGTTTTTGAGATCCAAGGCATCGAGGATGCCTCTTTCGCATTGACACCACCTTTCATGTATCGGTCTCACATCTTTCAACAGAACGAAGACATTCCCCCAGATGTTCGCCAAGAGATCTTGTGGGAGATCTACCATCTCGGATTTCGGGCAGAGTTGCTTGCTCTGGACCGTCATCTGGTGCCAAGTCGTTACACCGACCAATCGTCTTTAGATCGAGACGAGTTTTCCCGAAGGCAACTGGTCAATAGTGTGTGCGGGGGTCAACTTAATCTAGGATCTGCGGTTGATGAAGCTGCCAGGCCCTTGTCATCCCCTGATATTCGTGTCCGTTTGCCCATTGTTGAAGCCTTCCGTCAGATTCTTGTCCGCTGGCCTTTCTGTCCCCCTGCCCTCGTTCAGATCCATTCGCTCACCGATCCACGACATCCTGACCGCAACATCCTCATTGCCGAGCGACTTATTTACAAATTCTATCTCCGATCTTTTTATCTTCATGCCGGCCGCCCTGCTCTTGTTCCCCATGCTCTTTCTGCCTAGTTCAACCTATCATGTAGATTTGATTACTCTGAACGCTTGCGAATGAAAATCGATATGTTGCCATCTAACCTGATTGGGCAGGTCTCCTTGAACCCATCCGATGCAAGCAAACTTACAAAATTGTGGTACTGACCTTTTAATTTTTTTTGAAGGGCCCCTTCTTGCGAACGGTCATGCCTCGCAGCAATCGGACACCCCGTAACTCCCAACGCCAAAGCCCCTCCCCGACCACTCCTCCCCGCACACCTCGCATTCGGCGTGCAAGTCCCAAACAGATTGAGATAGATCTGCATACTGCGGCTGCACAAAAGGAGAAGGAACATCGAAGAAACATACGTATAGCATCTCTAGGTAAGTTTCCATCAGTCGATCTGAGCTTGACTGATAGAATTTCTGAACTAGAACGGCGTGCGGCCCGCGAAAAAGAAAAAGAACAAGATGCTCTTCACCGTCATGCACTGAACGAGATGGTGACCAGTCAGCTCAATCGCTCCGGGGATGGCAACAGTATTGGGAATGGTACAAATGAGCAACCTTCACGACCTAGTCCGTTAATTTCCCTTATGATACTTGACGTTGGAGGCTAACACAGACCTCAGATAACAACACACCCAATGAGACTGCTGAGCAAGTAGATATGCGACTGCAAGAACCTGTGGGACCTCAGGTATGAGCACCTATTACTGAAAGTGCGTAAGAGTTCTAAAGATGCGTCCTAGTTCATTGCGTCGCAATCTCGAACTGTGACTTCCAATCTCCCACAACGTCGAATGACTCTGTTTATCCCATCCTCGCCCTCATCGCGTCAATCTTCACGTTCAAGATCACCACCCCCTTCTCGTGGTCAAAACTCGGGCCATCAACGCGATCACACTCCCCGCCGCTCTGTTCACGTCACTCCGTGTCAGCTCCAGAACTCGGGCC
>JANAWD010000564.1:0-27335 GCA_027627245.1 Meripilus lineatus | reverse complement strand
CCATCGAACAGTGATTCACCATCCACCATAAAACCCAACCCAACAACACTAATAGGGAACATCGGCTCATCACCAATTTGAATCCCCAATCCCGGACGGCCTGTTTCCCGATGAGACTGGCAGCACCCATACCATAGCTCCTGAGCTCGACTAGCACCGAGTGCATGCATGTGATGATCTAAGGCGTGCACGTAGCGATAGAGTGAGTTGGTAGTCGAATGAGAGAGGGGAGGGGAGTCGATGGTGGTTTGGGTGAGTGGAGAATTCGAGGCGGAGGGCGAAGCCGACGTAGATCCTGCCGCCGAATTAAGTATGTCGTCTCCATCGGTCGTCTCATCGTAACCGAGTACATCCCGGATCCAGATCTCGTGCTCGAGCAACTGGTTGACATCGTCCATCTCGCTCTCCGAAGTTCGAATATAGTCGACGAGGGAGAAGGGAGTTTGATGAGCGAGAGAGGGAGGGTCATTGTCATGTCGACCAGTTGGAGAAGGTGAAGTAGAGCCTTCTACCAAGTCTTCTTCGTCGGATTCCTCATCGAATCCGAGAACATCCCGGACCCAAATCTCGTGGTCGAGTAAGTGATTGATGGCTTCCCTCTCGGTCCTCGAAGTTCGTATGTAGTCGACAAGGGAAAAGGGAGGCGAATGAACGAGAGGGGGAGAGTCGACGTCACGTTGGCGGATTGGTGAGAATGAACTATGAGACGAAGGCGAAGGCGATCCTGCAACTGAGTCTGATAGTTCATCTCCAGGTATCATATCGATGTCGGGCGTCCCATCGACATAGAATATATCCTGGCTCCAAAGTTCAATCTCGAGCGAATGGTCAATGTCAGCCGCATCGCTCTTCGAATCGTGGGCAAAGCTCGAGAGAAGGTGAGGCGTCGAATGAGCGAGAGGAGTGCCGATGTCAAGTTGACTGAAAGGAGAGAGGGGACCATATGACGAGGGATAAGACGAAATCGAGGCAGATTCTGCCATCGAAGGGATGAAAGAGTCTGATTGTTCCTCTCCAGATACCTCGTCTCTATCGAATGAGTTCATTCCGAGCTCTGCAGCCGCATTATCGTCAGCAATGAGACGAAAGGAGACATTCTCGAGTAACTTACCTCGACCGAGGGTGGATAACGAATGGGAGCAGCTTGTGTAGCGCAAAGAGAAGAAAGAGGAATACGATGAGAAATGCGAAAGGGCGTCTTCGTAAATACTGGATGGATTGTTCTCGTCGTTTTCATCGTTCTCCTCCTCTCTAGGTTGCGAGTGACCAGACTCGAATCTGTCTTCCATGTCTCCTTCGGAGGGTTGTTCGACTTCGACTTGGGATTCCCTGCTTTGTTCTCTCGGAAGCGTAGATTCGAACCCGCGAATTACTACATTCTGATTCCTTGCAACGATATGGAGATCCCAGAGATTGGTATCCGACATCAGATGTGGATTGTATCCATCATAAAACGAGAAGACGGGATTTGCGATGGGTGGGCGATCACTGGGCTCTGGGAGGTTGGTATCCCTTGTTGCAAGGATGTTTCCAAGTCGCGCTCTATTGAGGCGTTGAGTAACTTGGGCAAGAGCAAGAGTGTTAGGCATAATTTATGCAGAATGATATAGATGTGGGTTTAGTTTTTTCAGAATGCAAGTATGGGTATGGATGTGTGGGATATGTTTAGGTGAAGAGAGGGACACTTACTGGTGCGTTGCTTTTCTCCAACCACGGCTGACCGTCTTTTGCTATCCATCCATCCTCCGACTCGGACAGCCCCATTATACTCATGACGTCATCACCCACACCAACAGTAGGACGATCTGTGTGCTACATCGCGTTTCGAGGTGTATCAGTAGAGCACGAAAATCGTTCAGATATCATTGCATCCAATATTCGGGAGGAACCTGGTACTGGAACAATACTGGAACAATACTGGAACAATGGAGACGGTTAGTGGCGTCATGTTCGGGCGCCAAAGTGACCTTATCACTGCAACAACCACCATTTTCGCTCATTCACTCATAAGTATAGGTATATCGTTCCAGTCAGAATCGCGATGCATCTGTGTCTTCAAATCTCCGAGATCCTCATCGAAATATTTGCGAATTTCTCAAGCCTCCGACTAGCATATGCCATTCTGGACAATATACGAGTTGGAAGACCCACCCTTTCAGCCTTGTCGAGGACGTGCAAGACATTCTATGAACCAGCTGCGGATCTTCTGTGGTACCCTTTAGAGGATCTGACTCCATTACTGCGGTGTCTGCCTTCTGATTCGTGGGTTATGGAGAGCGAACGTTTCAGATTTGAAGACAGAAATCTGCGACGAAAAATTTTCGTGAGTCCGTTTCTTCTCGCATATCGACTCGTATCCACTCACTTTCTAACCTACAACGCATTATGCAGCGTCTTACTCGAGTCCTCGAGATGTCTGAATGGAATATTGTCCAAAAACATTGTCACAGAGTCAAAGGATTAGGCATACCACTGCATACCCCTGTCCAAATCACCAAGTTCTGTACGATCGATCAAGCCACCTCGGATCAGTTCCTCAAGGCCTCAAGTACCTTCAATCTCGAAGGTCCACTCCGAAATTCCTCCCGAAACTGGTTGCCTTAGCATGGCCATGCAACTGGTTCGGAATTCACACTCTCGATCTCGTTCCCCATTTGCTCGGGCCTCCTCTCTTTAATCTCGTTATCTGGGGGACCAAGATGATAGCGATATAGCGTCCCACCGCGTACTTGCTGCAATGACGCGGATCCTCTCGATATTACCTCAATGTTCACCATCACTCAAGCGATTATTTTACGACTATTCAATGCCCAACCAAGATCATGCAGTCTCCAACTTACTCTCCACTATCGTTTTGAAGTGCCCTCTTCTTCAAGAAGTATCCTCCGGTACAATCCCGTTCCCCGAAAATGTCTTCGAATACCTTGCTGGTCTCAGGGCGCTGAGAACTCTTGAATCTGCAATTCCCACTACTGGCTATCCCGAGACTCGCCGATCCTCCGATCCTGTCTTCTCTTCTCTTAAAACCCTAGATTTACAAGTTACGCATACGCAGCATATCCAAACTCTCCTCGAGCGTGTGGGCTCCCGAAATCTAGTACACCTCCGCGTAGAGTTTTATAAATCCCCACGAGTCACCTCGGGTCAATTCAAATCTCTCCTCGATCTCATCACCCAAAATCAATCCTCAGTCCGTGGTCTCTACATCATTCATGACCGTCAACCACGCCGTGCTCCCCCACAACCAAACCCTGATCAAAACCTCTCGTTCACTGACATATATCCCATGGTCAATAAATTTCCCAATATGGTTCTAATTTGCTTGGTCTCGTCGAATTTCGCGATCGATCTTCATGACGATGACCTTCGCGCAATGGCTCTTGCATGGCGTAGCTTAAAAATCTTTGAAATCAGTTCCAATCAGTGTTATAGCCTACAACCTAACGTCACTCTCCGAAGTCTCCTCGCCTTTGCCACATACTGTCCCGACCTCGAAAAACTCTACACTCAATCTAGACCCCTCCTCTCCCGATGACTACCTCCAAAAACAAGGAGAAGAGATTAGGCATCTAAGGCACACTCTCCAATTCTTACAATTCTCCGTCTGGAACGAACTAGAAAGCCCTACTCTATTTTCTAATTTCATTCTGGATTTATTTCCTGATACCGACCTGGACATTGTCTTTCTTCGTCCGAGGAGAGGGAATGAGAAGCTATGGCTTGGATGGGAGGCTGTACATTTGGTTATGAGTGAGGTTTGGGCTTCAAGGGAGAACGCTACACACGAGGTTGGAGAAGATGAGTCGGGATGAGTAACGACCCGTCACGAACGATGCTTGATTTAATACTATATTTTGGAAGTTGTCGTACGTTGTAATCTACGAATTTATATATCCCCCGTCTCGATACATATCTCTTCTGCAAAGCCATTTAGAACGAGCATTATACGAGGGCGAATATACCTCCGGACCGATCGATAGGCGCACCAACAATAGGATAATGTGTGTATCACATCGCATTCTGAGCTTGGGATATATCACGGGTATATCAGTAGATGCACATATATTACGAAAGAGCTTCCGGACAATAGATAAGGAGTATTTATGAATATTAATATCACTCTCGGTCATTGCTCGGTTGGAACAAAGGCCATGGTGAGTGGCGTCGTATTCAGACTCTCTCATTTACAACCTCCACCACCTCCGTCCCACCAACTGACAGTGACCATATTTTGGAACACCTCCAAACATATCGGTTATTGTTCCTTCTGTAACTCAGGCTACTTGGAAGCTGAAGCTAGAGTCCACATACCGGGAAGTATTTGACCTCGTTCATTCCAGTCAGAACCGCGATGCATCCATGTCTTCAAATTTCTGAGGTCCTCATCGAAATCTTCGCGCATTTCTCAAGATCACGTCAACTTCATGCCGCTTCGACCAATATACAAGAGGGAAGACCTGCCCTTGCAGCTTTGTCGAGGACGTGTAAGACATTCAATGTGCCGGCCACGGATCTTCTGTGGCAGTCATTGGAGGACTTGACTCCATTATTGCGGTGCTTACCTGCTGATTCGTGGTTTATGGAGAGAGAAAATATCAGATACAGAGGCAAGGATCTACAACGAAATACCTTTGTGAGTCTTTTCTTTCTCGCATGTTGACTCGTATCCACTCACATCCTACCCGACAATACATTATGCAGCGCCTTACTCGAGTCCTCACGATGCCTGAGTGGGCTACCATCGAGACGCGTTGTCATAGAATCAAAGCACTAGGTATATCGAAACGCGTCCAACCAGACAAGTTCTATACGATGGACCAAGCTACCTCAGACCAATTCCTCGAATACCTACGATCTCGGCGGTTCCCGTTGATAGCCTATACCCCGAAATTTCTCCCAAACCTAGCTGCCTTATCATGGCCATGCAGCTGGTATGGAATCCACACTCTAGACCCCATTCCTCATCTGCTCGGACCTACTCTCCTTGATCTCGATATTTGGGGGCATCACGATGATAGCGATATCCCGTCCAACAATGTACTCGCTGCAATGAAGTGGATCCTCTTGTTATTACCTCAATGCTCACCATCACTCAAGCGATTATATTACGACTATTCTATGCCTGACCAAGATGATGTGGTCTCCAGCTTACTCTCTATTGTCGTTTTGGAGTGCCCTCTTCTTCAAGACGTAGGCTCCGGTAAAATCCCGCTCCGCGAAAATGGCTTCAAACATCTTGCTGGTCTCCCTTCGCTGAGATTTCTGAGATCTGCGATCCCCATTGCTGGATATCCCGAGACTCGCCGATCCTCTGATCCTACCTTCCCTTCTCTTCAAGTGCTAAACTTACAAGTCATGAATGTGCAACACATCCAAAATCTCCTCGGCTGTATCGACTCCCGCGAACTAAGCAATCTGTCCGTAGACGTGCACAGAACCACAGAATTCACCTCTGATCAATTCAAATCCCTCCTCAATCTCATAACCCAAAATCAATCCGCCCTCCGACTTCTCTACATCACCCATGCCGCAGACCTTGCTCTCCCACAACTAAATTCAGATCAAAATCTCTCGTTCACTGATATATCCCCCATGGTCAATAAGTTTCCCAACATCACTCAACTTTGCTTGGTCTCGTCGAATTTCGCGATCGAACTTAATGACGATGACCTACGCGCAATGGCACTTGCGTGGCGTGGCTTACGACTCTTTCAAATAGTGTGTACCCAGCCTCATAGCCCACGACCCAGCATCACTCTCCAAAGTCTCCTCACCTTCGCCACATACTGTCCCGGTCTCTCCGAGCTCGCACTAAATCTAGACCCCTCTACTCCCAATGACTACCTCCGAAGGCAAGGCAAAGAGGTTAGGCATCGAAGGCGCACTCTCCAAATCTTACAATTCTATGGCTGGAATGAACTAGAAAGCCCTTCTCTTCTCGCCGATTTTATTCTGGATTTGTTTCCTGATGTCGTCGAGGTGCATGCTGTCCCGATTTTCCCGATGGAATGGAACGAGGAGTTATGGCTTGAATGGGAGAATTTCCAGCCTTTTATGAAGGGGTATGTGGCGGCGAGAAGGAATGCCGAGTGCGGTTGCAGGAGATGAACCGGGATGAAAAGATGCAGACGGACGAGTAGCGACCGGTCACGAATGATGCTTGGTTGAATGTTATATTCTGACAGATATTATCCGTTGTAATCCCCGTATCTAGCAGAAGTTATATATCCGCCGTCTCTTGAACGCGTGTCTCGTCTGCAAACTTCTTGTTAGGGTTAGCAAACAAGCTGGTTCACCACCCCGCCACCGCATCTGCCTCCTCATCATACTAAACCCCTTCTCAAGAGCATTACTCTTCAACAGTTTCCAGCTCACAATGATACCCCCATCCACTCCCCCGACTCCATACACCCTCATCCCAGTAAGGACCCTCGGGTCATGGAATCTGGCGCAGGATCTGTGGCGACTCGAGTACTGCAGGTGGTCGGTATATCGCAATGTTCGGTTCCCTGAATGAATGACCAGAGAGATAGATGGCGAAAGGTACCCATACTGGATTGATACATACCCAGATCCAGCAGAACTTTGTCATGGTAGGAAAGAGAATGTGTTCAGGCGCCGAAGTGGCTTTGCAACTCCGACCTTGACTCCGACTCCAACTTGAACACGCGAGGATGCCTCCTCCTCCTCTTCAAGTTCGGCATCAGGAACTGGTAGCGAGTACAACTCGGGATATAAAGTTCTATCTGCCATCTCTCCCTTCCAACTCTAGCTGAACTTCGGGTCCACATACCGAGAAGTATTTCACCTTTTTCATTCCGGTCAGAATCCCGATGCATCCTTGTCTTCAAATTTCCGAGATCCTCGTCGATATTTTCGCGAATTTCTCAACTCTACATTTATCTCATGGCACTTCGGACAATATACGAGTTGGAAGACCCACCCTTTTAGCTTTGTCGATGACGTGCAAGACGTTCTATGAGCCAGCTGCGGATCTTCTGTGGTATCCTTTGGAGGACCTAACCCCATTACTGCGGTGTCTACCTTCTAACTTGTGGGTTATGGAGAGCGAAAGTATCAGATCTGAAGGCAGACTTATACAACGGAATACTTTCGTGAGCCCTTTCCTTCTCATATATTGACTTGTGTCCATTTACGTGCTATTCTACAACGCCTTATGCAGCGTCTTACTCGAGTCCTAAAGATGTCTGAATGGGATATCGTCCAAAGACATTGTCACAGAGTCAAAGGATTAGGCATACCACCGAATACACCTATCCAAATCACCAAGTTCTGTACGATCGATCAAGCCACCTCGGATCAGTTCCTCAAGTACCTTCAATCTCGAAGGTCCACTCCGAAATTCCTCCCGAAACTGGTTGCCTTAGCATGGCCATGCAACTGGTTCGGAATTCACACTCTCGATCTCGTTCCCCATTTGCTCGGACGTTCTCTGTGCAATCTCATTGTCTGGGGGGATCACATGTATAATAGCAATATATCGTCCCACAACGTACTTGTTGCAATGATGCGAATCCTCTCGATATTACCCCAATGTTCACCATCACTCAAACGACTCTTTTACGACTATTCTATGCCCAAACAAGATGACGCGATCTCCAACTTGCTCTCGACTGTCGTTTTGAAGGGCCCTCTCCTTCAGGAGGTATACTGCCGTACTATTCCCGTCTCCAGAGAAGCCTTCGAACAGCTTGCTGGTCTCCGGACGCTGAGAGCTCTTGAATCTGCAATCCCCGCTACTGGCTATCCCAATCCTCGCCGATCCTCGCGTCCTACCTTCCCGTCTCTTCAAACACTGAATTTGCGAGCCACGAATATACAACACATCCAGACTTTCCTCGAGCGTATGGGCTCCAAGAGACTAGAAACTCTCACCGTGGAGTTGAGCAGACGCGTAGACGGCTTCAAGGATCAACTCATATATCTCCTCGATCTCATCACTCAAAATCAAACTTCACTTCGAGTTCTCAACATCATCCATGCTCATAACACACGCCTTTCTGCTCCGCAGCCAAACCGAGATCAAACTCTCTCGTTCACCGACATATCCCTCATGGTCGATACGTGTCGCAATATCACTCAGATCAACTTCGTCTGGTCGAATTTCGCCGTTGACCTTTGTGACGATGACATTCACGCAATGGCTCTTGCATGGCCTAACTTACAAGTCTTTCAAATCACATCTACTCGGCCTTATAGCCCACGACCTAGCATCACTCTCCGAAGCCTTCTTACCTTCGCCACACACTGTCCCGACCTCCGAAGTCTCTCACTCAGTCTGGACCCCTCCACTCCCAATTACGCCCTCCGAAGAGAAGGACAAGCCATGAGGGATCGAAGGCACTCTCTCCAATCCCTAAACATCTTCGTCTGGAACGAACTAGAACACCCTGCTCTGTTTCCTGTATTCATTCTGGATTTGTTTCCTAATGTCTCGTTGGATGTTGTGCTGATTTGTCCGAGGAGTATGAATGAGAAGTTGTGGGTTAATTGGGGAAATATCGATTCGTTTATGAGAGCGGTCTTGGCTTCAAGGAGGAACACTAAATGAGAGGTTGGAGGAGATGAGGCGGGATGAGTGACGACCCGTCACGAACGGTGCTTGATTTCATGTCATATCGTGGAAGCTATCGTACGTTGTAATCCCCGAATCTATATTTACCCCCGTCTCGACACATATTTCTTCTGCAAAGCCATTTAGGATTAACATTATACGAGGGTGCTCCCTAATATACCACCTCCTCACCTCACCAATCGGCGCTCTGACGGTAAGACAATGCGTGTATTACATCGCGTCAACGTTCTGAGCTTGGGGTATATCACTGGTATCTCAGTAGATGTACATGTAGCACGAAAGAGGCCGTTGAGCTTCCAAATAGCAGCCAATAAGTATTTGTGAATATCATATAAACGTCGTTTTCTTCATCATTATTCGGTTGGGACGCGTGCGAACGATATGGTTAGTGGCGTCACGGTCATGTTCGGACGCCAAAGTGGCACTCCCAACTCCCTCACCTACAACCTCCACTACCTCCGTCTCACCAATTGGCAGTGAGCACATCTTGGAACACCCCCAATCCTATCTGTTACTGTTCCTTCTACAACTCAGGCTACTTGGAAGCTGAACTTTGGATCCATATACCGGGAAGTGTTTGACTTCTTTCTTTTCAGTCAGAATCGCGATGCATCCGTGTCTTCAAATTTCCGAGGTCCTCCTCGAAATCTTCGCCAATTTCCCGATTTCACAACTATCTTATACCACTTCGACGAATATACAAGAGGGAAAACCTACCCTTTCAGCTTTGTCGAGGACGTGTACGACATTCTATGAGCCAGCTGCGGACATTCTGTGGCGATCATTGAGGGACTTGACTCCATTACTACGGTGTCTACCTTCTGATTCGTGGGTTATGGAGAGAGATAGTATCAGATACAGAGGCAAGGATCTACAACGAAACACTTTCGTGAGTCCTTTCCCTCTCGCATATTGACCCGTATCCACTCACATCCTATCCTGCATTATGCAGCGTCTTACTCGAACCCTCAAGATGTCTGAATGGGCTACCATCCAAAGGCATTGTCACAGAGTCAAAGCACTAGGCACACTACAGCATGTCCCCGTTCAAACAGACAAGTTCTGCACGATGGATCTAGCCACCTCGAACGAGTTCCTCAAATACCTCCAATCTCGAAAGTCCGCATTGATTGCCCATACCCCGAAATTTCTCCCAAACCTGACTGGCCTAGCATGGCCATGCAGCTGGCTCGGAATACACACGCTCGAGCTCGTCCCCCATCTGCTCGGACCTACTCTCATTCATCTCAGTGTTTGGGGCCATCACGGTGATAGCTATATAGCCCCCCGCAACGTACTTGCTGCAATGATGCGAATCCTCTTGATAGTACCCCAATGTTCACCATCACTTAAACGGTTATTTTACGACTATTCTATGCCTGAACAAGATAACCAGGTCTCCAATTTACTCTCGACTGTCATTCCGAAGTGCCCCCTTCTTGTGGAGGTATCTTCTCATACCATCCCCCTCTCCGAAAAAGCCTTCAAACATCTTGCTGGTCTCCCGTCGCTGAAATTACTTGTATCCGCGATCCCCACCACAGGCTACCCCGAGACCCGCCGGTCCTCCAATCCCACCTTCCCTTCTCTTCGATCCTGTAAATTACAAGCTGTGAATATGCAGCAAATCCAAACTCTCCTCGGATCTATGGGTTCCCGCGAAGTAGACAGTCTTGCCGTAGAGTTGAACAAAACCGCAGGAGTCACCTCTGATCAATTCAAATCCCTCCTCGATCTCATCACCCAAAATCAATCCTCCCTCCGAGTTCTCCACATCACCCATGCCACACGCCTTGCTCTCCCACAACCAAATCCAGATCAAATTCTCTCGTTCACTGACATATCCCCCATGGTCAATAAGTTTCCCAATATCATTCAAGTTTGCTTGGTTTCATCGAATTTCGCAATCGATCTTAATGACGATGACCTTCGCGCAATGGCTCTTGCATGGCCTAGCTTACGAGTCTTTCAAATCAGGTGTACCCGACCTTATTGCCCACGACCCAGCATCACTCTCCAAAGTTTCCTCACCTTCGCCACATACTGTCCCGATCTCACGCATCTTATACTCAATCTAGACCCTTCCCCTCCCAATGACTACCTCCGAAGGCAGGGAAAAGAAGCTAGGCATCGAAGGCACACTCTCCAATACTTACAAATCTTCGTTTGGAACGAGCTCGAATTCCCTTCTCTTCTCGCTGATTTTATTCTGGATTTGTTTCCCAATGTTACGGTGCATGCTGAGCCGATATGTCCGAGAGAAGGGAACAGGAAGTTATGGCTTGAATGGGAGACTTTCCAACCATTTATGAGGGGGTTTGTGGCTGCGAGGAGGAACACCGGGCGCGAGAGGTTGACGGAGGTGAATCGGGATGAAACGATGCAGACGGACGAGTAACGGCTGGTCACGAACGATGCTTGATTTAATGTCATATTCTAAAAGTTATTGTTCGTTATAATCCCCGTATCTAGCTGAAATAATTCTATATGTCCGCCGATTCAACGCGTATCTCTTCTGCAACGCTTATCAGGGGTAGCAATGAACCCCACTCGCCACCTCACCACCTCAGTTGCCTCCTCCTCATACTAAAGCCCTTCTCGATAACATTACTTTCCAACAGTTTCCACCCCCTGAACGCAACCCCATTCACTCTCCCGACTCCATACACCCTCATCCCAGTATAAATCCTCGGAAACATCGCCAACAAAAACCAAACACAGACATCCAATCCAGAAGACGGCATCGGCGGACTCGTCCACCAATAGATATCAAACTGCTTCAAGACGTTTTCGCGTTTTTGACGCAGAGCGGCAGCTTGACGTTGGTCGAAAGCATCTGGGACTGCGAAATCGACTGCGAGGGAGAGATGGGTCAAGTGAGGGCAAGATTTGGCGAGGGGGAGAAGACCGGCGAGTGTGATTTGGGGTTTCCCAAGTGATGGTTGATCGTATGCGAAGACGAGGGACTCCAAGTTTGGCCAACTCGTCGATATGGATTGGATCAGTTCGTCGTCAATATCAATGCGTAGTCCGCAACATGGGCTAATTTTGAGGTGTGTTATGCCGGGAAGGACGAGGAGAGGGTGGATCGTTTGTGGGATAACGGGGAGGTCAAACGCGCGCGATCCTCGTGTATTCATATTGTTCAAATTCAAGCAGACATCTCGTATCTGCTTGTGCTTCTGAAGGAGGCCGAAAAACGCTCGGATGGTATCACGGCTCAGACTACTTTCAGAGCACGCAATAGTCACCGAACGCAACGAAGTAGATGTAATCCGTCGAATAAATGC
Organism: Meripilus lineatus; assembly: GCA_027627245.1. NCBI lineage: Eukaryota > Fungi > Basidiomycota > Agaricomycetes > Polyporales > Meripilaceae > Meripilus > Meripilus lineatus. The sequence continues at coordinate 15,449 of JANAWD010000564.1, read as the reverse complement.
GCTGCATGGATCGAAGTTTGGAGCTTGAAAGACGACATCAGTGAGAGAAGGGAATAATGGGGGTCCTGCTGGTTTTGCATCGGATGGTTGTCTGAAAAGCGTCGAAGGGAGGATCGCTCGTAGATATGTCAAATTCGGCATTCGACCTGTACATTGGAACGTCTCTTGCTCCAAAGTACGAGCAAGCTCCACTCGTTGCAGTTTGTGACATGTCAACAGGAGCTGCGAGGCGATGTCTGACAACTGAAGCCAGCCCATATAAAAATGGGGCAAATGGAGAGATTCGAGGAGGGGATACCGATGCGGCAGTTCGACCAAGAATTGGCGCAGGATCTGTGGCGACTCGGGTACCGCTGGTGGTCGGTATATCGCGATACTCAGTTCCCTGAGCGAATGACCAGAAAGGTACACTATGAAAGGTACCCATACTGGATCGATACGTTCCCAGATCCAGTGGAGCTTTGTCACATTGGGAAAGAGAACAGTTGGCTGTTCTGGGTCAGGTCCTCGTTTGGAGTCACAGTACTTCATGACTTCCTGGAGAGCAATGGGACCAACGCGATGTTTGAGACGTCCGTTCACGACCCCTACTTCAAAGTCAAGCGTCCTCACTCGATGGACATTCTTGGTGACAAGGGCCCATTCCGTAGGATCGAGACTTCGAGCGAGGGCCTATGGAATGCTAGCTTAGTTTCACAAAAGCGCGCGAAATCTGTAAGGCGTTTGGAGCCCTGCTCACCAAGGTCATTGTCTCTCTAGTGGGTTCCTTATCGTCGGATTCCGCTTCCCGATACCAGACACCATCTGGTAAACATGTGAACAGAGCCCCCACGTCGGAGAGGGTGTACCAGAGGATCTCCATAGCGGGTTCATAGAAGTGGCTGCACGTCCTCGCAAACGAAGCTAGTGATCCGTGATCGGTTTGCCCATCAACCACAGAGTATTGAAAGACAGATAGCAGGATCTCCGGGATCTGGAGACAGTGGTGGGGCATTTTGAGAATCACTGCGCCCCATGCGTGGCCGATGACTGCGACTATTATATGAAAGAAGCTGTGGCGGTGAACGTCAGCGCCAGATTCCGATCAATCATTCACAAAACGTCCACAGCCTTGACGTACTTATATTGGGTAAAGCAGGGTCTGTGACTCAAATCACAAGGAACCCCATTTCGTTACAAAAGCATCGAGCTTTCGTTCGGTTCTTTCACTGATCACGGGCGCCTAAAACCCAAATTCAACAGGAATACGACAAGATCAAAACTTGGTTGCGACATACGTGTATGATGGCGTCTGTTAACTTCTCCGCTTGTTTTCGTGTGTCTGCCTCAAGTTTCACCAATTTAGGGACCGGGCCAAAGGGCTTCGAAGTATTCCCTGGGGAATTTGCGTAGATTGCTGCGAGCAGTGGTTGACGAGCGGACGAACTAAATATCGAGGTCAATGCCGAAGGGGCATATCTGAGTAATCACTGGTACTCACAGAGACGCGAGGTCTTCCTGCAGGGACCTGAACCATTGTGCTTCCGAGGCTTGTTTCTCTTCCACGTCATGTGCGATACCTGCAAGTTCTCGGCCAAGGTCATCACCGTCTAGGAGGACCAAGGGTGGTGCATCTCGGGGCCTCAAATCTAGAAAGGATTTATTCAGAGAGATTGGAATGAAAGAATCTCAAACACGCACTATGATTCCGCTTCAGGGCTGCTTGAAGGTCTCCAGCAGTTTCTCTAGTAATGCTACGGCCAGAGATGTTTGCTTCCAGGATCGAGTATTCTCCGGCATTTTCAAGGTCATCTCCAATCTCCTCCAATTCTTCCAACAAGGCGGTGATGAGCACCTCCCTTTCAGAGCTCATCCGATAGCTGTCGGACAGATCCCTGTGCAGAAGTTCGAGAGGGTCCAACAGGTCCTTCAACTGTCGATCTGTCTGCTGCGAATGAGCAATGAGGCTTGGGCAAAGAATGCAACCGTACCTCGTCCAGGAAACGTTCCTTCGCTCCTAGTAAGGCGAATTGGTCCATTTCCCATGCAGATTGTATCAGTTCGCCCAGATTGAATTCAAGTGGATCTCTGATTGGGGAATCGGTTGCGCTAGAACTTAGAGGTTGGGCCTCAAATTCCCGTAGAATATCTTCTGGGGAACCACGACTCGACTTTGCAGAGTTTAGGTCACTATATGCGGCGACAAGTTGTTCACAATATGCTGCCTCGCCGACTCGGTCGCGGGCCTTGCCATGGACGGGGGCTAATGAGCGAAAAACCTCTTCCAGTCGCGAACCCTCCTCTTCTAATTCGACGGTAGACAGAATTGTAGCAGCCACCCGATTAAGTTCACTGGCACCGTTTTCTGCGATCTTAACGACCTGAGAATGCCGTTCGGTGAGTTCAGCAAATCTGTGTCTGAATTGCTTTGACGAGTTTGATCCTGACACTTGCGGAAACTTGGGGTTAGACGCACTGGATCGGCATGACAGAGCACACGAAATACACCCACATCCTTTATCAAGGACCGCGTTTGCTGCAACAATCGCTTGATTGATTGTGGCATCTGCCTGGATATGGAGAGACGCAACATTAACTCTTTTCGCAAGGTATTCAAAAGAACTCCGTACTTCAACTGAGGCATTTGTTAATGCCGCTTTATGGCAATCGGATTCTTGATTTGCAGTCTTGAGAGCCCCTTGGACATGTTTCGTAGATTTTTTGAGAGATTCAGATGCTTCCCTGAAGAATATCAGACTTTGAATGTCAGACGTAAAGAAGACTTTCTACCTGAGTAATTCAAGACGTCGGCGAAGTCGAGATGATTCTTGCCCAATGAGAGAGATATGAGATGAGACATTTGCTGACTTCGCACTGGAGTGAGGCGATCATTCAGATTACGTGAGTGATTCTCGTGAGATATATGCTGACTGTAGTGCGGAGGGTGTATGATAACATCCTGCAGATCCATTCCCGGGCTCGGACTCTTCAAGACGATCGAGCCCAAGAGCTCGGCACTCCCTAAAACTACATATTCTTTTGCATCAACACCAACAGCACAAACCAAGCCGCACCAAGTACACTCACATTCGAACTTCCTCTTCCTCCAGAGCAATTCTCCGAAGAGAAGCGGACGCGATGGGATCATGAGGTCCACCAGCCATCTGGCCAGTGGCCCATTCCATGAGGGCTTTGCCCGACGGGACGTCAGTTGCCCACTCTATCTCATTAACATCCGTCGGAGGGCCACCGAGACACGTTACCAAACGAGAATATCTATCTGCGAGCGACGATACCATGAGGGTTTTGGTCGGATTGGGTGCCGACAACCGCCCGAATTGCTCAAAGATGGAAGTAGCTTGGAAACCATAAAAGGCTCGCCCCTCCTTTGTGCCGTTCCTTGCTCGGCCCGAAAATGCCCTACCGCCGGTTGATTTAAAGCCACGACCACCCGCAAGTCAAGTCAGGTCCAAGCGTCGCAAGCGATTTGCTTTGCCACATCACATCTTGGAATTCGTCAGAGGTTTCAAGTTCACAATGCTAAGAAGATAGAGACATGGTCGGTGGAATGGAGACCTTTAGGTTTCCTCCGAGCTGTCACCGGACGCGCAAGAATTTTAGGACGTTCCTCGGCTGCTCACTTGGAAGGTATGTTGAAAGACATCATCAGTCCCTGTAGATACAACTGAGTATCTGACCCGTCGAAATCGCGTTGGTAGATCGACTGAAAACATTTCTCCACGTAAACGATGCCGTCTGACGTTACCTTTCATGATCACCAACGGCGGGACCGCGAGGTATCGCAAGCCTGAGATTTGACGCGATCACGCCGAGATATCCTCTCACGTGGAGACAGGGCTTATGCATTCGCGACGCGTTGCCAGCACAACGCCCGCAACTTCTCCGCAAGCAATTATATCTACCAATCGATAGTGTCCGCTCCAGATGGCACAGTTTCCGAAAAGAAGTCTAGCTTTTGATGTCACCGGAATTGTAATATCCTTTCGTACTGACCATCTTTCACTCTTTCCCATTCCCCTCACCATCTTTTCACGACAGTGGTTTCTGATTCTTTCATCGCCGTTTTTCCTCGGCGATAGTTTTCGGGTTTTGTTTCACTCTAGACTCTTATTCAGAGTCGTAGTCGCTCCTTTTACACCTGTCGTTCCTTACCTTCGATCAACGGTTGACCCAATCACCAGCACCGACTCCGCTTGCGCCTCTTCGCGGCTCATCTTTTCGGTCATCCAACATACTTCTTTACCATCGCGGTGCAACATCCCTGGGTCCAAGCTCTCAGCAACCCAGGACTACCCCCCTCTCTCCAGGCTGCATCATAGACACCCTCAGGATGGCGGCTTTAGTCCGCCAGCACCACCTTCTCCTCGTATCCTGGCTGTTCCTGGCCCTAGTCTCGCCCTCGTCAGCGTCGCCATTACTGCAGCCTCGGTACCTCCACGACTACCCCTTGCTCAAACGACACGACATCACCACCCTAGACAATGGCACGCAGGTTGTACTGGATCCTGATACCGGTTTACCCATTACACAAGGATCCGCTTCAGATGGAAGCGGAGTGGGTTTCTCTCCTCCAGCCATCATATGGCTGGCTTGGTCTTTCGCTGTAGGAGTCCCTCTGGCCCTCGCAGGCATCAGACTCTGGCGAGCAACCACAGGCGCATCTCTGGGCATCGCCTGTGCTGTATGCGGTATGTAAATCCATCCCCCTCTCCAGGCTCCAAGGCCCTTCCTATCTCCTGACCTCCTTAATTTGTTCCCACAGTATGGGCCGCCTTTGTCAACACCTTGAATGCAGACGGGATCTCGGATTTACTGCTTACCGTGATCGTTATGGGAGCATTCACCATCGGATTCTCTCTCGGCGTCTTCCAAATGGCTCGTACGGCCGCTTTGTTTGCTCTAGGGGTTCTTGGAGGGTTTTCTATTGGCGTTCGGATTGTGCTCTTTCGGTCGGGTCTGTTGGTTCCGTCCTATGTTATTAACTGGGTCGTTATTCTCGTTTTTGGACTGCTTGGCTTTTTCTTGGTCGTTGCTCGGCAGCGCGTTGGAATCGTAAGTGGTTTAATAAGTTGTCGCTTCTGTGTGTTTGGTACTGACGGTCTTGGGTTTTTGTTATTAGACTGTGTGTTCAGCCGCTGTTGGGACGTTTTTGATCGGTTTGGGGATTGATTTGCTTGTTAGTCAACAAGATGGGATGAGCATTGGTTTACGGTACCTGTTTGACCGTAATAGCGCACATGTCCTTGTAAGTCCGGGCTGTCATATTCTATGGGTCTCGTGGACTTAAGAGAATCTCTCAAACCTTTGCAGGAACTACAAAGACAGGGATGGCATACGCCAAGTCGCGCGATCATTATCATGGTGGTCTCTCTTGCCCTGATGTGAGATTTTTCCGACAAAGCTCAAAGAACTCTGAACTTATTCAATTCGCCTATTTTTAGTCCCCTCCTTGCATACCTTCAACATCGTCTCTTCAGTGGGCCTTTCAAACGTGTCCGCCGATCTGATTCCCTGGCCTCACTGCCTGCGGATACTAACGAGAAAGAAGTAAACCCGTCAAACAAACTCTTAAAACCCGACCACGAAAGCAGTCCAGAAGCTTCATTAATCGGTTCAACAGAAAAGTTGCTTCATTCTAATGGGACGCCACGAACACCAGACACACCTCGGACTGCCTAATCCGCAGTACAAGTAACATGCTTACTCTCTCGCGTCTCGTCCACTTTCTTGTCTATACGTTTACGCGTTTCTTTGATCCGTCATGATGGACTTAATGGACAACGATAGATTTTCATACTCTCGCTCCCGTGTTCTTGTCATGACGAACTTCCCTACATACTCCTTTCTTTTCCGACCCCATCATACCTACCAACTTATCCGTTACCCTTTACCCCCTTGATCTTCCAAGTAACCGTCATCACCTCTGCACTTCACATACGTTTCATCCTTGCATTCATCTTCCCATCTTTCCACGTTCAACTTACAACTTCCATCTTCGCCAATACCATCTTTGCATCTCCCGCGATACCCTCGCACTTAGAGACCAATACCTTTACCATCGATATCATCCCCATCCGATCCGATCCGTCGCTATGAATGTAGCACTTTTCCTATAATCCATTCATCGCATTGTCCACATTCCATTCCACTTCACCAGTATCTTTCCCGAAATACCATCTTTCGTCCATTCGTCACCTTATTTTTGCTTTCGGATGTTCTTATTTCCTTTTCTACCCGTTTGAGTTGTTTTGTCGTCGTCGTCGTCGTCGCGCTTTCATGTATTCTTATTGATAGTCGACTGAATTCGTCACCCTTTCTTGGCCCACATGCCAACTACAAACCAGAACTTCTTCAACGCATAAAGGCTCAACACCTGTAAGATAATATCGAAACAGGTATTAAATTACAGAAACAACCTCTAACTCGACAGCAGTCTAACACATGGAATTACAACGGTATCCTACAATCTATGATAAGATATATCATCTCACAATCCATCCGGTAGTCATGATAGAATCCTATAGCGAAGATGATCGACCTCTTGTGTACGTTTCAGTGTTCACCTCATTCCTCACCGGACTCCCATATGGTCTCCTGTGCACAACCCTCGTTACTCTCCTCGAAGGACTCGAATACGGCGTCGGCCCTCTAATCGGCACCGAATACGACATCCTCTTCATCACCGGCGACGAAGCATGCGACGACGTCGGCGACTCATCATACACCGCGGTAACCTGTCCACCCATACCCGCCATACCACCACCTCTTATCGGACTGGTATTCCTAAACCCACCACTACCCCCACTATTATACCCGTCGTAGAACGTATCTTGTTTATGTCGTTGAACGACGGTATCGACCATACTTTTCATTGGGCCGCCTTCACGGAGGATCTTGCCTTCAATGACCATGTTTTCCATTTCGGTAGTGAGGAGAGACATGACTTCGTCTGCTGGACTTTGGAGAGGAGAGATGTAAGGGAATGTAGCGGCTGATGAGGGGACACCTGTGGGTTCTCCGTGGACAGAGTGTAATTCGATTTGAACCATCGCTGCGACTATAATCGAAACGCATTCAATGAGTAAAACTGACGACTGTCATCTGATTTGTGGGGCTTTACCTTCTTGGTCAGCACTCGAGGCAATAGCGTGTATTTGCCCAAGATCGTTGATGAGTCGTTGTGCATCTGCTGCAGCATCCGGCGGCGGAGGGAACAGAACAGGTGCCACCCTCGACAACGCGACACCCAAAAGCATGAACAATGAATGAAGAAAACGTATATGTTGGTATGCGACTCGTTCCGGCCATAGCCATGAGAAGATTGTCGTATGTGAGGGCGATGCGGGATCAGAGAACACCAGCGATGAAATTGTGCTGTTAGACGGTGTAGATGGTGAAGGTCCGAGTAGGAATAAAAGTTCGTATGCAATCAAACTAGCAAGTAGCACAAACCGCCACTGGAGATCCTCGGCGTGAGATTGACAATGTTCTCCTGAGAAATAGATGATACGTACAAACGCAACTGGACTCGGTTTACCAACCGCTGTGACCAGTAATAACGCACATGCACTGACAGCATGAAAACCAACAGATTGTATGAGTCCGTGACGGACATATTCTCGAAGAGTTGCACAATGCTTCCAATGAAGAGCTTCAGGTCCAAATCTACGATTGCAAGAAAAGAAGTCAAAATCCGAAAATCAAATAAGAAGATCCATTGGTATTCCTGACCTATCGTACGCAAATCTCGTGATAGGATTCTTCAATGCGTCATATGCATCCCGTACTTCCATGAACAACGATTCTCCTTGAGGTCCCACTCTATCAGGGTGGTTTTTCTTCGCGAATTGCCGGAAAGCGGTCTTTAGTGCTGTATCGTCCGCTGTTGGGTATACACCCAATGTTTCGTATAGATTAGGTGACATCGAGAGCGCAGCTGCTCGAAAGTTGTAGAAGAGGTATGAAAGAACGACGGCAGAGTAGACATATCGATAATGCCGAGCAAACTGAGGTGTATTCGGTGGAGGGATGGGTCGACGAAGCACGGTTTGGTAGAATCGGAGGTAGTAAGGTAGGACTTGTCGAGTGGCAAAATCAGGTAGATAGCTCCATCCTATCAATGCGAAAATGAGAGAGGCCATGAATGAGTGGATGTCCCGTTGTGGTCAAGGAATATGATGGGCTCTAGAAATCCAAGAGGATCAGTACTCTGGTCTTAGTTTGAATTTATAAACAGGGTAGAGCTCAGGTGGGCGGAGCCCAAGACATAATGATCTCATATCTCCACAGGAAGCAACAGCACCTTCCCGTTCCCATAAATCCTCCAAACCTGCCTCTATACATACAGAACCACGCGCCAGCAACGTGAGTCTCGAGCTGAGACGCTTATATCAGTATGCTCCATCCTGAGGAGGAAAGTGTGACATTGAACAATAAAAACCACGTCTGAGACCACCAAACACAGAGAAAGAAAGAAAGAACGCTCCATGTTGGCTCGACTTTAATGTCAATTTCGATGCCAATAAACCAACCAGTTCCAACCACAAATTAGAACCAGGAAGGCAGCACCGTTGTAGACTCGGCCTTTGCTTACAGACCTTGGACCTTCAGGTCTGTAAGCCATGGTAAGAGTCGATATGGGATCATGTAGGTCCGGCCTTAAGGCGAGTCGCGAGGATCTCGTGAAACGACTCGTCGGGTTTCGAACGCTGGCGGTTCTGAGGGGTGGGATGAAGGGAGAGGTGCTGCGTTATCCTTGGGAGTCGACCCTTTTACTAAGACATCATAGCTCGGAAGTTTCAAAGGAGACTGCTGCATAGAATTCGTGTTTCATATGCAGTACGTACTGTCCCCTATGATAGAAAGAATTGGAAGGGGAAAGACAATGAGCTCACCTGAAAGTCGTGTCGTATACTCGTGTCTCAGGAATTGGTGGCCTCTCACGATGCGAAGGGGGATCCGAATAAGGAAGGACGCGTAAATGTCGATGATGTCACGTTCGTTGATGATGGACGCGTCGTGCGAGTCGTTCTTGATATCGTGAGGGTCGTTTGGGTGAGAGGTGTTGAGAACGGCGGGCACGACGACGAGGGCCACTGTGATGACGATTGGGGTAGCCACGTGGTCTGCTCGAAAAGGCAGTTTTCCACGGGTGTGATGTGTTCCCACGGTGTTCCACGTCGATGTGGAGGAGGCGACAGAGGAGAACGAGGTCGCCAGCAGGTTTTTCAAGGATTCCACGTCTTCAGGTTCAAATTCGCGCTCTTCACGCCGCCCCACTTCCTCTTCGTTCAACACAATGAACTTGTTCCGTTTATTCGGTGAGTACAGTACACCCAGTCTACCAACACGTCTAACGGCCAATGGTAACAACCAATAGGTGACCTGTCCCATTTGGCGTCCATTCTTATTTTATTGCACAAGATACAAACAACACGGTCATGTCGAGGTAAGTGTCTCATTACTCTATTATTGTTCAGGACGTGTGGCGCCAGATGTTAGAAACACTTGTTGACCGACGTTTCCACTCATCGCAGGTATTTCCTTCAAGACCCAGGCGTTATACGTCACCGTCTTCGTAGCTCGATATCTGGACTTGTTATATGACTGGATATCACTATACAACACCATGATGAAACTTTTCTTCATCGGAAGCAGCTGCTATATCCTCTACCTCATGAAGTACAGATTCAGACCGACCCACGACCCATCAATCGACACTTTCCGGATAGAATTCTTGGTTGGACCGTCTCTCCTCCTGGGGTTGCTGTTCAACTACAAGTTCATCCTCACCGAAATCCTCTGGTCATTCTCAATCTTCATGGAGTCTGTCGCCATTTTGCCACAGCTGTTCATGCTTCAGCGGACGGGAGAGGCAGAGACGATCACCACTCATTATCTGGCTGCGTTGGGAGCATACAGGGCACTTTACATTCCCAATTGGATTTACCGGTGAGCGTCGTAATTTTCCGTTTGTGTGAATCGTGCTGACTCTGAGCCGAAGATACTTCACCGAAGGTGTCGTGGACCCAATTGCAGTGACAGCAGGTCTTGTACAGACGGGTCTGTACCTAGACTTCTTCTATGTATACTTCACAAAGTGGGTCATTTCCATACCATCCCACACTTCTCCGACTCACCGCCTCTTGTTTTCCTTTCTTCCTTTTTGTGTGTTCTATAAATATCCAGAGTGTTGCAAGGGCAGAAGTTCGAGTTACCTGCGTGATCCATGTTGTCGTATCAGAGCTAGAGATACTTTCTCTTAATACCATGAATCCCATAAATATTCTAGTGCAGAGTGAATTGTACGAGACGTGTGTAGTTGACATCTCACCTGGAATGAGCTCTGCTCGGATGACGCGCTGCCACAAGTGCCACGACGCCATATCCCAAACCAAAACGCGCGTGAGATCCAGAGTCTAAAAACCCAACTCACCTCTCACTCAAACGACCACCTCCTCACCGACCAAAGGTCCTGGCACTATCTATCTGAGCTTTGCTGTATTTCTACTATACGCCTCGCAAGCGTTTGATTCCTTTCGTTACTTCAAGCCCAGGATAATTTTCGGCCTTTCTACGGCTCTACGAGGCGAGGAAACTTGACTTGCCACATAAACCTCATAACTTGATCTGGTGTCGCTATGTTACTGGGGGCTCTACCTTTACTGTGTTCGTTGGCGTTGGGGATTTTACCTGGAGGAGTGCTGGGTGCCTTGGATGATAGGTCAAAATTGGCGAATAGGACGATTGACAGGGTGAGTGTGTTTCGTGCTTGATTCGTGTCAACGGAAGCGTGGTACTGCATGCCCCGTTTGCTCTCCCTATAAAACCGTAAAACATGGAAGCAGTCATACTTCATGGAGTCTTTCAAGTTTGTCCACGTTGAAGAGATCGTACACTCCGAGACTCCGGAACCAAACCCATCACCATGCTGACCTCCCATATAGACAGTCTCCCTTCGCACACATTCACTATTCCCTCCATACATTGACCAAGACTTACAAAATCGGTCAGTATTCTTTCTCTCCATCCTGCTTCTTTGGTCTGTTAAACATTCAAGTGTAGATGGTGGGACTTCGGTGCCGACGCCTACGTGGTATGTCCGCGGTCGTGTATTCCTTGCTCAAGTGAGCTCCAAACTGATGCGATAACAGAATACAAACAAACATGTCCGGTTGACAAGAGCACGACCGTCAGAGATGGTGAGTAATACTGGTGTTTTGTAGTAGAAAATCTTCGTGAACCCGATCTGGATTATTAAGGGCTGGCTATGGTCACGACTACCAATCTCTGCGCACAATTTCGTCGTAGAGGTCGAATTCAAGGTATGCAATCATCCATCCGCCTTCTCAGTGGTGTAGACTGATGTTTTGACATGCTCGTTTGTCCGTTGTAGATATCAGGAGAAGGAGGCCACCTGTTTGGAGATGGTCTGGCGGTTTGGTTGACCTCCGGCAGAGCACAACCAGGGCCAGTGTTCGGAAATATTGGTATGTCTCCTGAAATACGCTCATGTATGTGCACGACCAATGTTACTGATGTGAATCTCGTGGTTCCAGATCAATTCAACGGACTCGGAATCTTCCTTGACACGTATGCTCTCCAACCACACGACACCCATCATATCGAAGACTGACGTGAACGATGTAGATACGCAAACTCACGACACTCATATTCATTCCCTCGTATAATTGGGATGCTTGGTGATGGGAAGACTAGCTATGATCATGGAGGAGATGGTGATTCAAATGCTCTTGGCGCTTGCTCTGTACGTGACCCAACACGCCAGAATGTTCAGTTATTCAACCTTCCTCGATGATATAGGCTAATTTCCGAAGGACCAACGTTGCAACGAAGCTGAAGATAACTTATATCAGGGAGTCGTACTTGAATGTGAGTACTCCGGCACCAACTCTCAGATTTCGTGCTAAATTTCTGTAAATGATAGGTAAAGATCCAATACAAAGCTTGTAAGTGTTGACATGATTGAATTGGCGGGAGAAACGTTGAACGCGTGTCGTTACAGGGGACGAATGGACCGACTGTTTCACTATCCCGGGTCTTCAACTTCCAGACGCTCCCTACCTTGGATTCTCAGCAGAAACCGGAGACGTTTTTGACAATCACGAGTACGTCTCCTCTATCCTCTCCTTCATCCCATCTTGACTTATTACCCTCCAACCAACAGCATCATTAGCGTAACCACCGTCTCAGCAATCCTCTCCGCCCCCGACTCACCGCGCGACAAAATCGGCGTCGGTCGCGGTTCATCCTTCTCCTCATCTGGCTCTGGCGGATTCTTCTCTCTTCTTTTCAAGATCGCGCTCGTTGCCGCCGTCTGTTATGGTGCTTTCTTCGGATACAAGAAATATTACGTCGGCGCGAGAGGGGGTATGGGTATGGGTATGGGAGGTGGTGCACCTGGGTTCGGACAAGGCGCAGGTGTAGGAGGAGGACATGGAGGAGTGTATGGTGGTATGCCTAGTGGTGGGAGGTCACCGATGATGGGGAATGGGTTTGGTGGCGGGGGGATGTTTGCGGATGCGAAGAGGTTTTGAGGGTGTGGGGAGATGGGGTAAAGTACCTTTTTTTGAGTATAGTATTTATACTAGTTGAATGATTCTTTGTTGCTTATCGCACTGCTGCTGCCTGGGGTGTCTCCTCTGAGTGTTCAGGAGTCTTGCCGCTTAAGTTACCCACGTCGAGTGTTCTGGAGGATACAGTATACCAATATACCAATGTGATAGGGTCTATTTGTCTATTGGGCTCAGAACGCTGATGGTTATACGGGTGCTTGGTCGAACATAATTAAAGAAACCAGTCCTCGAATGGAGACACGACTTCTAGAAAATCTTGCACGTCTAAGTTTGATGCTCGTCTTCGGCCAGAAAGGAAATAGATGGTTCTTTGGATCATCAAGAAATGGCATCGTTAACATCCCCATTGATCCCACTGACGTAGGAAAGACATGATCAAGAAATCGTGAAGGGTCTCAATCAACAGATCCATACCTTGGACCAGCAGTTGGGGTTCCATCTAAAATACCGATGGACAATGGGTCGTCTTCGAGCTGGTACCGTTCAACGTCCACAACTGGGTCTTCAAATTCAAGCCTTGTGTGCTCAAGTGGCGCTCCGATATTTCCTGCAATACTCCTCGCGAAATTGATGCTACTATAATGGAGAGACCCTTGTTCTGAATGATCTCCCTGTCCGACGGTTCGGAGGTTGAGAATGAATCGCGTGAAGAGGATCGAGGTGAAACTATATCAACGAATGAGTGAGAGATTTGGAGATGTTCGAATGGAATGTTAACCAGTTAGAGAACATATTGACTAGTGACTCGGCATTGGGTATCTACGAGATAATAGTAAAGATATGATCCGTGGGCAACAAGCGAGTTTCCCCTGACCTTGTAGGTTGTGATGATCATGGTCACGTTGATCACGAAGTGAAGCCTTGGCTTTGGAGTCACTCATTCGTACGATGATTCAAGTTGACCCGAAAGGTGATGACGAACCCGAAATACAGTGTCCCTAGTATCCGAAACGAGTGAGCGTGGATCCGAATGGAAGATATCATCACAAGAGATTTCACCATCTCGCATGATCATGGTAACGAGACTCGCTTTGATGCCCGCCTGTTGAGCAGTTTTCTTGACACCATACGTTTTGACCCATGTCAGTGCCAAAACGAGTGCATCAGTTGCGACGGAGCTACTCCGAGCAACCAAGGTGGCTTCAGGAAGACGTATGAGGTTCACAAAAAGGGACCAAAGGTTAGGAAAGCGCGAGATGTACCTCTACAAACGGGGCATGTCAAGGGACGTCAATATTGAACTGACGTATTCCAAGCAGAGTCACTCAGTGTGTTCCCAGTGATACAGATACCGATTGGGAGCGGGTCTGACGCAACAGTAAGCATTACGCTGTGAGAGATGGTAAACTTCAGAAAAATATCATGTGAGGATCATCGGTCAAAGTAGAAAGGATACACATACTGCATTTGTGGCAGCAGGAATAAGAGCTAAAGGAAGGACTATGAACACAGGATACCAACGTTGTCCCCAAATGGCCCATACACGGAGGGCATTAAATACTTGTTGCATTTATGTTGATCAAGGCTCGTTTAAGAATTGGGAAGGAGGGGCCGCCGACGGCTCACCAGCAAATGCGACCATGGCGGTTACCAGAAAAATTGCTTGTAAGATGAACTCTCGTTGGCATCTGAAGGAAATACGACCCCGCGTGTGCATATCAGCACCACGCCTGCCATTCGATTCGAAGGATACACGTACTGCTACACCAAAGAATGAGCAAAAGTATATAGATCAGGTATAGATCGTCGACTGAAATGAACTTACGGGGAAATCTGTAGGTGTAAATATGAGCAAGCCGGTGAGGAGGAAGTAACCAAACGTGCAGATGCGGATCGCAAGGTATAAAAGGCTGGGTCCAGAGAGTTTCCGTTGCCAGACAACCTTCACTTCATCTTGTAGCGTAATAACAGCGTCGTATCCCAGCAGACCTGCATATCATAAGCCAGAAGGGTAACGGAAAACCTCATTGAGCGGAATAGATAATGCAGAACGTAGAACTCACCAAGAACCGAAACCAAAACACACAGGGCACTCTGTCTTCGGTGAGATAAGGTGTGAGTTGGGTGGTCAATGGGCATTAAACCATTGAAACGATATGGAAGCTCACCCCACATAGTAATCCTCGACAGTAAGACCCCAGGGTAACTCTCCGGCTTGGCTCATTGTAATCCCTGTGTCGAGTACAGACTTTTCCACGAATGATTGGGCCCATTTTATAACCCTGGAGTCAATCGAACGACATTTGAAGTGATACGCTTCCGGGGTCTTCTTTGTAAAGAGATGATTTCTATCAACGGCACGGACACGACCTAGAAACCAAGAGCACAACTGATGAGATCATTAATTATGCCAGGTACCTCATGTCATAGTGAAGCAGGTCGTATCATATCATCAACTGTATGGTGCGAGTGTATCAACGTCGCCCGCAGTTCGTGCGATGCGCCCAAGTTCAGGTTGTGTCTAGGCCCAAGGCGCTGGGAGGTATTGAGAGAGAATTTTCGGATACTACCTCACACCGACATTGTTCTGGTGTACCAATGAGCGTAAGACCCTGACTTTTCACAAGGGGAGTTTATCATCCTGTGAAGAGATATGTTGTTCGACACAACGCCACCGTAGTATATCATTGAGTCTCCATTTCAATCAGCCCTTGGCGATGATTAGAACAGTTGAGGATGGAAAGGAAGGATCTTGGAGGTCCGAACATTTCCTCTGTTGACTATGCCAGGTGGGGCGGCCACCGAAACATCGTATATACCCACTCCAGCACGGAGATAGTGGCTGCGCCTGTACTATGTACGTCCACGATAAAAACCGCTGACCCAAAAAAAAAAAAAGAAAAAGGAGGTCCG
>JANAWD010000563.1:15320-27523 GCA_027627245.1 Meripilus lineatus | reverse complement strand
AAATGCTAATCATATTTTACACATTTTAAATTTTCCCTAAGTGAAAATGATGATAAAATTTGGCAGACTTTGAAGAAAATAAATAAATGTTTCCAGTCTATTCCTTTCAATATCATCAAAACATTATTTCAAAAAAACTCTTAGAAAATTTGAATAAATTTTTTCAGTTTCTACAAATTGATTCTGATTTTCTCTTAGGAAATATTAACACATCACCACTGTGAAATCCACTCTGCAAGGCTTAAACTTATGCCTTCTTGCTTATCAGCACTTATCAGTACAACAATCAACTGTACTATATAGCTTCATGTATCTTTTAAAATCCTTATAATATACAATATTTTTACTACCTCTGCAGTCATAGTGTGTATTTGTAAAACTTTGAAGTCTGCAATGCACTGAATGAGACTGCACCTGTAGTAGCACTTTTGAAATCAAACTCTAGAAAATTAATTAATATATTTCAAATATATTCTTAGGTTATTAGATTTTTAAATCAATCAAAGCAATATACTATTTATCAAAGGCTGCATAATAATAGTAGTTTAGAAAACTTAAGTAAAATCAATGATTCTACCTCAAAAGTTATCATAGCATTCTGGATTCATGTAAAGAGTTATTGCAAATACCTTGTATATGCTTAGTGGATTAATTTTAGGCTTTGGTATTTTTTTCTCAGAATTCTTCTATTCACTTCAGCAAGTACTAATGATGGAACAATGAGTATATATTCCTCACAGACCTTTGTTTCTGACAATTAAGAACATATTGCTCAAACTGCTATCTATGAGTCTTGCTGACACCATCACAATATTTGATGCCTAAAACCTCAGAATGATCCTATAATTACTCTAGGGTATATTCATAGAGATATCTAATTTATGCTTAGAATATAGTATATGTATTGCCAATATATATCTTATCTCTTCTCTAGATATATACTAGCTACTGTTCACAATTCTTTCTATACATATTCCATAAATATATCATATTTATATCTCAATATGCTCTCTTTATATTCTATGTATATTCTGAGGATATATCTCAGTCATACATCTAAAATCTACTCTCTATATTACTATCTATCTTTGTAAGAGTATTATAAGATTTCTGTTAGTGTAAGGCAAATATATTAGTTGTTGATAGTACTAAACTACTAAGAGAAGCAAATCATTCAATTCATATTGCAGTATATCTTTTAAGACTATAGATTTTTAAATTAATGTCAGACTTATTATGACTATCTTTATTTCTCTGAAGAGAATTATATTACACTCAGAGATCATTGACTAACAAGATGTCTTAGTATTTATTTAATAAACAGAGATATTAATACTACTATAGAGATAGTTATTAGAGTTCTGTTGATCTTTTTTACTTCACTATCTTATCTAAGATGAATTACTCTGTCAGAGAACTAATCATTTCACCAACCAGGTTTTATCTAAAATGCGCTCAAAACCTAACAATAAGACCCCAGACACCCAGTGACAGGTGATACTGTGTGGACATGTCCAAGGTGAATGGACATGTCCAATATCAATCCCTCCAGAGATATCCCTGACCGTGGTCACTGGATACAATTTGGTGGACATGGACCCAACACTATGTCCAGTGACCACTATGTCCGGTGACCAACAACTAATAGATTAAAAAAATAATAGATTTATATACAACTAATAGTTGTCTATGTAAGGGTACCTGAAGTGCTCTTTTGTATATATTCACAAATCTGCCGTATGTAACGCCACCCTACGAAAGGGTCAAGAGTTGTTCTGGGCTGAGGATTTCGGAGTACTGACCACGAGTGAGTGCTCTGCCGCACTGTATCTCATCCAGCCTTTGCAATGACGAAGCCAGTAGGTTTTCTCCCTTAAGTTCCGTCGATCAGAATAGCCCAAGAATCCCCAAATCTTTGAAATCAGATGTCCCACTTACTTGTTTACCACTCATTGATGAAACTTTCCCCGATACATCCGTCAGGGTTCCGCTCACGATATGGCTCTTAGACAATGCCCAGGGAAACACTTGGCAGAATACAGTATCTGGATTGTGGTAGCTACCCTTATCTCTGTTTTCGAAATCTGTCCCACAAAAGACGACAACGGAGATGACATTATCCCTCCGATTGAGTTTCGGGCATCGCTTGTTAGGTACGGATGAGTTCCATATCACACACTAGATACCTCTGATATGGTTCAATCAGCCATCCTGCACCATTTCAATGCACTCTACGGCCGAGGTCAGACCTCGCACAAAGTTTGGTCGTGTAATATGTCTGTGGATTCTTCGAGTGTACCTCGCCTTTCTTGTTTGGTCCGTGTAATCCTGAGTCCTAGAAATGATTTGCGTCGTCGTCCCATGGACGCGAATCACTTTATATCGACATGACTGCCTTTAGACTATTTATTCAGGTCGTAGGAACCCCGATAGATGTAGACTCTACCATCATCATCTGAGTCAATCTTCGTTCTCTATATCATCATGATCAAGGGCTTCCCCGAGATTGCCTACTATATCAATGGACTTGATCTGCGCTGCAAATCGAATACGAGAACTCCGTGATATACCGAAACTCCCCATAGTAGCCTCACCCGGCACATTGTTTCTTGGGAGGTCGAACGATCGTAGGCTCAAAATGAATCGTGTCACAAGTATCACCGAAATCTGATAGTTTGGCGGGGTTGAACACGGACAGCGACACCAAAATAGACAACCCACTGAGTCAAGAAAGTATGTAGTTGAGGCGGATCCAAACTGAGTTGCTGACCACTACAGAAGCCGTATCAATAAGAATTGAATTGTTCCAGGTGGTTGATTTAGATGACACACCCGAGAGCCTAACACGATAGCATCTGCCGTTGTTAACACACTTCTGATACATATCAGTCAAACTAGATGTTCGTTCTATAGGCACATCCTTACACAAAGTAGATTGATCCTATAACCTGATGAGATCTCGCAAAAGGACAGTATGAATCCATACCATTCCGAAGAAGTAATTGAGATAGCCGCATAGGTGTTCGTGTAGCAGAAGTCACTTTTTGTGTTTGATACGTCTTGATGACTGTGAGGACAAACACCAAAGTCTCCGCTGCGATTGAGGATGGTAGAACTACCACTGGGATGCAAACTTTAACGGTATTTCGCACAACCGGAAGGCCAATGTCTCGCTCACATCTATACACAACCGTGATGGTGTTCAAGTAATCAGCCGTGTCAACAGAAGTTTAATATGGGAAAACCAACACGTACATCATGAGAGGCAGCTCGTACAGAGGCTTGACCAGAGTGAGTTATTGAACCTCACACAAAGGCGCCTTTATTCTTACCAGGCCGGTGCAAGTAATTCCAAATCCAACGATAGCAACCGGAAGTGCGATCCACACGTTTCTATTCCATATCGCATATATGCGTAAAATGTGGAACACTGTGGTGACTCAGGAATGTCCACAGGCACTTCAACAAAATAGCTCACAATATACCCCAATCGCCGTTAGGAATCCAAATACCAATCCACTCCATGACAGGCGAGAAAATGCGCTCCCCGTGGGCTTCAGTTCGTCGATCTAAAGGATACTCGATTAGAATATCCGGGTGGAACTTGTCAATGGCCGTCTCAGACCTACCACACCACCGATGGTTGAAAAATGCGCAAGGATCGATGAGGCTTTACTCAAAATTGAGCAGTACCGGACGACGAAAAACAAAAAAGTGACGCCAGAAAATTTCCTTTGCCACACAAGTTGTACCTCTGTTGAAAACGTGAGGATATGGTCATATATGAGAAGCGCTATCAAGAGTTCTGAGTGAGAAGTAAACCGCGGAGGGCTTGAATACTGATATACCTAAGGACGAGATAGCAGCAGAAATATGGCTGCGGCAGAAATATCAAGAGAGAATGAAGCTGTTATGGATTTCTGGACCTACATAGAAATAGTGCGCACTTCTTCGGAGGTGTCAGATATCAGGAGTGCACTCATTGTGCGAGCCGACCTGAGAGGTTGAGCGAGAACAGAGAATACATGCTTGAACGCTGCATAGAAATACCATTTTCAAGGGTTCGAAGGCGAGACGACAGAAGCCCACCCGGATAGGATTGAAACCAGCACACGACATGTGGATATCTGTGGCTCTGCTTCACAGCAATTCCAGTTGTTCATGCTTTACCTTCGCAATGAGGGCATGAGTGGCATGAATTAGTCGGCGCCGCAGCTGCTAGACAGTGCTTACCATGCCCCAGAATCGAATGTCTGGAAAGTGTCATCACGCAGTAACATTCAAACGCTGCACGGTCAAATGAGACAAAAGCCGTCCAAATTCAGTTAAAGGTACTCACGACTCGGCGCTGGGTGACGCTCTGAAATACATTGCACAATGTACTGCTGTTTCGTATCTCATTCAAGATACTAGCAAGTCGATAGAGTTCAGTATGGCAGTGACCTCGGCATTGGACTCTATCGTAAGAGGACGCCGAGTTCTCTGATTCCCAAATGTCGGGAAGGCCACCACATGCTTCCGTAGATAAGAAGATATTGTACTTTCTAGCAAAACAGCAAAGAAGTACGAATCAATCACAGTTAGCGCACCTCGTGATTTGACAGAAATTCCTCGAAAGTCAACCTCTATCCCTCAAATTGTGTCGCCTCCCTCGGAATCACCTTGGTGTTACTCGCAAGGGAGTTGCCAGTTGCGACATTATGTGAACGTGCGTGTTTGAAGAAAAGTCCTATGATCCACTTGTTCCTGGTTTAACTTCGCACAGAGCATCAAGAAGGAAGAGTAAGCGAAGGTCGCGAATGAGTTATCTGCTGTGCAGATGAGGTCAGCCATTGACAGATTATCGGTGAGTGGACGTGAGAAGATCAAACTACTGAACGGTAGTGAATCATGCAACAGAATGTTGAACGCCAAGGCTCCTATTCAGAAACAAGAGATGTCCTCGGGATCCGACCCCCTTGTTTGCACAGTCTGTCAAGATGATACAGAAACCTACGGCGATTATGGGAGAGGCTGTGGCGATCCCGAGATAAACCAGCAAGGCCAGGGGCCGTTTCCGTGTTGATATCCAGAGCTTCCAGGAGGCGCGAAGCGTTGGATCCTGCCAGAGACATAGTGTGGGGTAGCGCCACAGCGAAAGAAAGAGATGCAACAGTTTGAGTACAGCGTCTCTCTCAATTGTGCCGGATTATATAGCACAGCGGGAGAAGACTCGTTGCTTTGGTTCTTTCTCGCGAATAGGTTGTCCGTCACGTTCTTTGACCAGCAGCTTTGTTGTTGTTTCCTCAATGCAACTACTGACAGTGGTCTCCAAGTCAACAATACAGTGCTCGCCCTGGCAGATGGTATGGACCCACAAGTCATATATGGTAAGTACGTGGGAGTATTTGTAATTGTTTTATTGTATTGGTCCCAGGACGGCTGTCAATGAACGTAAAGCGGCGGATCTGTCCAGACGAGAACAAGGAAATCACACACGGAGACCCTGGGGCTCTCTGCATGCGTTTCGTCTTTCCATCCAACGGTCCCCGAGGCACGCCACAGTTCCTCTCCCAGTCCTTCACTTTCAATGGAGGCCCTTCGCGCAAAGTACGGCCTACCAGCCGTTCCTCCGCCCCCCGGCGAGCTCATGGAAGAAGAGGTTGTCTGGCGTGACCGTCAGGAATGGTTAGAGGGATTAGGGTATCGGCTACGCCCCCGATACCGCAAGGACTGGGTACCTTCGTGGGGTGACAACTTCGATGGCGGGGCAGAAGACTCTGTTTCGGTCATGGTGAGCCCTTCCAATGTCCCAACATTAGTCAATCCTGATCTTCGTATCTGTATAGCTGCCTCACCTCCTGGACGCAACCGTCATCTCGACAGGACGAGAGGTGATGCTCAAGTGCATCAAAAAGTCAACCCACCCCTACGAAGTGGGAATTGCACGTTTCTTTTCAGCAGAGCCACTGACATCACATCCCCGCAATCATTGCTGTCCCTTGTACGATGTTTTGGAGCCTCCAGAAGAACCGGATGTGGCAATCCTCGTTACTCCGTTGCTTCGACCATTCTACGATCCTCCTATGGAGACTATTGGCGAGGCGGTGGACTTCTTTCGACAAGTAATAGAGGTAATTGGTTGACGTTGCGCTTTTGTCATTTAATGCTAATGAGTCCTAGGGACTGCACTTCATGCATCAATGCCATGTAGCTCATCGGTATGTGGGAACCCCACTTTCCTCTCATTTCCTGCTCATTTCTATGTCAACAGGGATTGCATGGACTTGAACATCATGATGGATGCTCACGCCATGTTTCCTCGAGGTTTTCACCCTATTGTCCCAAGCGCCACGAAAGACTACCAGGGTTCTGCGAAGTTTCACTCGCGCACTGCACGGCCTCCGAAATATTATCTGATTGACTTTGGATTGTCGCGTAAGTATGATCCAGAGGACGGCGCACCAAGTGAACTGCCAATCTTTGGGGGAGACAAATCTGTCCCAGAGCATCAGAATGTGACCGGTCCATTGAACCCATTCCAAACGGACATTTATTACTTGGGTAATGCCATTCGAACTCGGTTTTTGATGGTATGTTGCTTTTGATTACCAAAAATCGTGATTACTCAATCTCTACACAGAAAACTCGCGGAGTGGAATTCATGCAGCCTCTTGTTGATGATATGGTTCAGGATGATCCTTCGCGGAGACCCACAATGGATGAAGTCCTCAGCGGGTTTGAGGCGCTACAACGCTCCATCCCCTGGTGGAGGCTACGTTCACGGTTGGTCAACTTGGATATGCCTGACGAATACGTTTGGGGTATTGGAGGATGGATATCGTACTATCTCCGTTCTGCAATGCGTATCCTTTTCCATCGCAGTCCCATTCCCGCCCGCCAATGTTAGTTGATGAACCTTCCATCGTTTCCGTGCTAGCGCAACCTCATTCTATTATGCACTGGTGATTGGACCACATTTCCAGACTCGATACTATACATTCATGTCTAGTATTCGCAAATCCATTCTAGCCAAGGTAAACGTGAGTCAACGCATTGTGAAGGATGTTGTCGTATGGCATGGGGACATCTTGTCAGCCACGTAGTCGCAGAGATAGGATCAACAAAGTACTCGCCTCATATCTGTGAACTCATTTTGCAGTTGCACAACGTCTTTACGCCACTCTGGCTTTACAAATACTCCAGCATCCGTGTAGCGATTAAGATCACTACGTAAATTGTTGTACAGTCGTTTTCGCGACTCGTTATTGTCTTGCTGTCCCTCACTCTCGCCCTGCGGTCTCGATAGATACTCTATGTATTTAAACTTCTATTCCTACTCCCAAATCCATCATCAGTCGTCTATCCTCTCAACTGCGTTCGACTCAAACCTCACGCCACGTTGCAAACTCGTTATTCCACCCTGTCTCCTCCTCACTCTATGTTGTTGAGATTCAGATTGAGGAAAGAGGCGAGTATGAGGCACCCAATCTGCAGGATTCCCTGTTGTCGGATACGCCACATCGGGGTAGGGGTCACTACACCACAAGATCCCGCGATTGTACAATTTGGGCAAAAACCTTCTCAACGTACGATACGTGTGCATCTTTAACAGCGACTCCAAGAAACCATAGGTGAAAACGGAGGTTTCGACTGCAAGTTCCACATACGTCAATTTTGGGAACCTATCACTGGCCAGAATCTCGTCGATCGTATTCCAATATTCGAGCCACTTGACCCCGTCTGGATCCACGAAGAAGATCTCGTTGAATTCGGTCGGCGCAAACAACATGAATTCGATGCGAGAAATCGTGTTGGGAAGGGAACAAAGAAGGGTATCCATGACTTGGGAAAACGACACAGAACCCGGGTTCCCGAGTTTGAACCCAACATCTTGGAGATTGCGGCATGACGCCAAAGCACGAAGCACTAGACAAGTTTATCAGATGATAGGCATTTAACTGTGTGACGATACGGAAACACTAACAAGGTGCAAGAGCGTTTAGATGCCCCTCCTCTTCGGATTCAGAAGTACAAATATCGACGTGAAGCTCCAAACGTTTCAAGGACTCCGCGTGATCATTCAATAAATCGTGGAGATTTTCGGGTGGAGCAATCTTGCTATTGTACCTATACTCGTTGAGAGTATACAACGGCTGGCTCTTCATCAACCAACGGATTGTATCCTCGGGTCGGCAATCACCGCTAGTCCATGTCCAGGGTTGGAATGAGCTGAGAGAAAGGAGGGGATACTGTTCCCACTTTTGTCCACTGAAATGGAAGGAATCCGGAGATGTCCAAACGCAGTCTGCAAACTCTAATTTCTGTAGACGTGGAAACTGATCGAGAATCTGGACAATTTCTTGGAATGACTGCTGTTCTAAGTTCTCAAACTTGAGAGAGATGACTGTGCTGAAGCTTGATGCGAGAGCGAAGAAAGTGTGACGTAGCACAGGGAGATTCGAATAGCGAATATGCGTGAGGTTAGGAAGTAATGGAGGGAGATCCCGATGAACTTTGTTTATCGAATCATCGTGTAGGCTGATTTCAAGGGCCCGAACGTATTCGCCGAGTTGGGGAGTAGTATTGACTGTGGTCATGAACCTATCGACCTGTTGATCGCTATTCAAGCTGACCCTTTGGAAGAGATGGGTACGGGATTTTGGCAACCAGTCGCGGCAAACCAGTGCGCACGAATACAAGGTCTTCCGCCAGATGCTGGTGAAGGACTCGTGCGAGATTCGAATGGGCCGAACATCAACAAGGTCAATGATCTCTTCGTAGATATCCAGAGGGAGACTCTGGTGTAGAGACTTGGACTCTCGCGACATAGGGTGGATGATGATTGTCGATAAGCTATGTACCGATAGGGGTGTGTGTTAGGTGGTGGGAGTCACAAGTGAAGGGACATACCCTTGATCGCCATCGATATGATGTTACAAATACCCAATTCCCTCTTGCTGGCCCGCTCCGATCCAACTTCCCTTTCCATGCCGTATTCAATTCGAGGTATTTTCGATCAGACCGGTGAATCAAGGTGTTCTACAGGCGCATCGCATCAGTGAGGCTGTTATGCCGGGCTACTGGACTGAGTCTGTGCCTCTGGAGTGATGTGAATCGACGACGAGTACTCCTGTTGCAGTACTATTTGGGGTCAAAATTCCGATGCGGGTGTCAACAATGAGTGCAATTGGTGGGAGGCAGAGCAGCATCAAGGTCGTGACTGACAGCTCAACTGCAGTGACGAGGAGGCATCAAAATGCTATTCCAAACCCGCCTGACGCGGGCAATTTTCGTGTGTCGGTGTGCTGATGACAGATTGAAGTTTGAATGATGGTCCCGCTGAAATCGGGCTAAAAATGACCTGGAATCAGACTCCAAGGAAGTGTGGAGAAATTCCGAGTTGAGTGGATAACAAAAGAAGAAAAAGAAACCCAGCTTGCTCTGCGAGCTACCATGGATGACCACGAGAAGGATCGAAGAAAGAGACAACGAGATAATTACAATCGTGACAGCAAGGCAGCAGGAGCGCAATCAGCTTTGTCTGACGGGCAAGTCTGGGCCGGCCTACGGCTCTGACGCTTATTGGTCGAAAGTTGCCGAAGCCAACCGACTTGCACTGTATCTGTATCGGTGAATTTCCCTCAGACTTCTCTATCCACCTCTCTTGAGGTTCAGTGCCGACTTGGTATCTGATACTCATGATTACAGTCGTACCTGATCATGGACACTGCTGGCGAACACCTTGAGGCCATCTACGTCATATCCAAGTTCAACACAGAGTTTCGGCTTACATGCAACCAACCCAAAAACAGCTACAGAACGAAGAACGCCGTCTCAGCTTCACGCTTTCGTCTTAGTTGATTCTAACAGTTGTCTGCGCTTTCTGGCTCCCTGAAGGGGATCTCAGTGCCGAGACTTCAAGGATCTGATTGGACTATCGAGGGTGCGATGCACTGAGATGGAGGGTCAACAACGTTAACGCGCACTCTACCATGACGGGATATCTGTGGTGTGCATTTCCTATTGCCCCAATAATGCAACGCACCATATCCATTCCCGATTTCTTGCATTGCCTTCTTCAATATCATCAAGTTCATTGACATTGCAAGACGTCCTGAATCTCCAATCGACTGCGGGGAAGACATAGAAGATGATTTGAATGGTCCCCATGATTCACGGAAGTCATTTTCAGTGCCGCAAGGAAGGTAGTGAAGGAGCGGTTGATATTGTCCTACGCCACTGCGGGAGAGAGACCTCTCAAGGTTCGTCCACTCTGGAGTATTCATATCATGTACAGACAGGACTCACCTGTCTCTCCCTCTACGTTCTGCTAGTGCCATAATTTTGGGCCTCTAGTCACCCTCGCTCGAGTCGCTCAAGTAGGTCAACCCTCGTCCCACTATTTCGAAGTACTCGACACTCACCTCATTCTACAGTTCTTGATCGACTGACATGGAGATCATATACCGCTGTGAAGCAAATGCCGATCAATCCGCCGCCTCGTCCTCATACCGTTTCAAGGCATCACATCGCTCGTCGTTTCTCGGACATCCCGAAAGGAGTCCTATCGGGACGTGGACGTATATTAGGAGCAATGCAACTATGTTGACAACACTGGCCTCTCGATATCGTACCCTGGTTCTGCTGGCCTTTGCCCCGCCCCCGATTTCACTTGGATGTCTCGATTTGTTGTGATGTTGAGGTCGGACTCGGATCAGGCAGCCCAAGACAGTAACGATGCCAACTTTGGATTGCAGTAACAAGTAAGTGCTTCAGGCTTCCTTGCGTACGATGTTTCACTTCGAATGGTTCCTTATTTCCTTACCCAGATTTCTGATTGCCGCACTGTCATCCACGGGTGTGTCATCACCTTCATGGAGTTTATTTCCTCGTATAACCTCGCCGTGATGATTCTCCGTCAGTCCTGGTCCTCTATGACTACCTCATTACCTTCGCTGTGGAAATAGATTTCATCTGGAAAAGGAAGTTCTCTGTCGTTTCTGCATTATTTCTCTTAATGCGCTACTGCGTACTTGCAAGTAAAGTTCTACTTATGGTGGACTTTTTGTTTGGGATACATGATGCGGTACGTCTATGTTCAGAGCCTGTTAGATGAGTTAAATGTTGACTCTCTGATCATAGAACGATGCCAAGACTATCACAAGCATACCTCGTTCTAACACTTTTCGGCGGAATCGGCATCTATGGTGAGATTTGTTTCCTCCAGAATTTATCCCAACCCCTTGCCTCACTCTATTCTACTCAGCATTCAACATACTACGAATATATGCGCTATGGGGTAAAGAGTGGCGCATAGCACTCCTGGTTGCCCTTGTCGGATACGGTGCTCCCTTTACCGGATGGGTGCGAACTATGGTTGTTTGCCAATATCGCTGCTCACTTTTTTTTAAGTTTTTGTGGGCTGGTAATGATCTATGGATACGGTATGTATTTTACGATATATCATACCGGTACGTAATCTGATGCCGACTATTTCTGCGGTTTTTTGTACAGCGCTTGTATGTTTTCTGAGATCCGAGCGCGACAACACCTAACTCATCCAATAATTCTAAGATATTATCATACCGTCATCGTTGGCCGGGGAGATCTTGATGATCACACTGACAATGGTCAAGACTCTCGGAATTGTCACCTCAGTCTCAGGGACACCTCCCCAACGACGCTTGTATCAACTGTTCCTTCAAAACGGTAAGGTTCACTCACGAGTTAATTGAACGAATTGACATACGAAAGTCCAGGGATAATATATTTCATGTACGAGAACTGACCTTTTGGGGTCGATCTTGCCTCACTCACATCTCTCCGAAGAGTTTTGGCCATTGTTGACAATTTTTTCCCTTGCCGCTTTGTACACTTTCACCAATTTTGGAGTGAGTCGTCTGTCGATTGTAGTATTCTCCCTGATGTTGACAATGTACTCCGAAGCATTTTTTCTATGGCTGGGTTCATTTCCTGGATGCGGTGCGTAACGAGACTATGTTCTGAAACCCATATTATGACTCAAAATTCTGATGACTCGAGTTTATATCAGATGGAAGCAATCCTTCTTACACGATTCATCCTGAATCTTCGGTCTTTTGACCTCCCGAAGACCCTCGTTCCCGGGGAATTCCTCAGCCAGCTCGATCAATCCGGCCTGGAGTTCCCGTCTCGTTTTCCTCAACTCAGAATCAAGCGCCCGTACGACTTTANCNNCGNNT